>JBAHVQ010000456.1:1882558-1906622 GCA_036872915.1 Nanipora kamurai | reverse complement strand
AGACCAGCTCTAGTCTACCTTAAGTTTATTTTCAATACGGTAGATTTTCTTATTCTGTAAAGTATTAACCATCAGATAAGCATTCTGTAAAGTATTAACCATCAGATTTAACTTTACCAGGTGTACTCAAATCTGAACTCAGATATGGTTATCCGCCAATACCTATTAGAAAAACTGTTTTTGAGATTTTCAACATTTCTAGCAATAAGCTAGTCGAATTTTGATTCAAAACCTAGTTGTTTTTTTTTTTTAATTTCAATGTAAGTCTGAAGTCTTATCTTGCATTCTATTAATGTCACGTGATCTACGCGCAGAGTAGCGAAGCGGCAGCTGACCCCACAAAGCAATTTATCGGTATATTTCGTCGGAATGACTTTTTTTAGTTGTTTTTTCTCTTCCCTCAAACGTGTTAATTCTCAGGAGTTATTAAACAAAGACGTTAAATATGGCACCTGCGAAGATGGTCAGGGAGTGGTCATTTCGTGGTCGACGTCAAAGTTACGTGGGAAAGACCCTGTTTCTTGCGCAGGAAGAAACCGTGCGCCGCAGCAAACGATGACAGCGAAGACTGGAATTTTTTTTTAGTTTTTTAGGTTTTACCCTGGGATTTTAAGGAGTCTTTCAGGTGTTTGATCGAAAGGTGATCAAACGCATATCTTTCATGCTAGCAAAATCTCTCTCTGGGCCACCAGAATAATTCAGTTTCTAAAGTAGGTGAAAAACCGAAGCGGAAGTCAAAAACCCTCGGCAACTTCGCTGATACGGCACACAGGTACTTAATAAACCAAGATATTGTAAGCACGAAAGAATAAAAAAAACTTACATTCAAATGAAACATCGTGGCTTCGTTGGGAAATTGTGTTGAGCTGATGGTTTCCTATTTACCCACCAATCCATCTCACACATGTCCTTTGTCGGTTTGTGGAGAAAATTTTCATACGAATGCATGAATTAAAGTTTAATTCTAAGCAGACGTTGCAGGAGCTGATAGGAGAAATAGTAGAAGAGTCCTCAACTAGCTAGATATGATAACTTTTGCCAGCTTGACTGGTACTATGTTGTGAATTTTGGAGTCTCAGCCCATGGATGACATGTAATAGCCATGCAACTGCACAAGTTCACTGTAAAGTGTTGTTTATGAAGGTTCATCCAAATGGCTTGCATTGTAACTCAGGATATGCAACAAATATCGTACACAGGGTCTTATTAACCAGTGATTATTCCCCATAAAAGGTTGATGAAGAAACCTGCATACACCTACATCTAAAATTCTACATTTATTTAGTCGGTAAAACCATCCATGGTATCGCATCAACTGTATTAATTGCAATAAGAATATTGTGGACTACATAAATTAAAAATAAATAAAAATAATGGATAATAATACTAGAAATATTTAACATAAAAATACTCATTTTTTTTCACCTCTGAAATGACCAGGAATTTAACTTTACACGCCAGATAGAAGTGTATCCAAAGAATAAAAAAACACCCAGAGACCAATGCCAACACCATACACTGGGGGAACATACTTTATTCAATTAAACTCATATAAAGTGAATTGCACAGTGATACCAATGTATTTTATATTAGCATGAGGTGAAGTCAATACCCCTACTCATCTGAGTGTACTAAATATACTTGCAAGCTTGCCAGGAAATTGATCCCACATCTTTGCCATGAGACATATCTCCAGACCATCTCCAGATTATCACCCCTCCAAGCTTTTCTCTTCCATGATTTTTGTGTGGCTAATAACACCCTCCAAATTAAAACTTGTTACCAGGACTAAAACAAGATGAGGTCAAACATGTCCCTCTTCAAGCACAATTAGTAGCTAGAACTGGAACCTGGAAGTCCTGGAGCTCCATTCACAATAAGGACTGGACTGTTACAACATTTGCCATTTTATTGACATAGATATTATGTATCAATAAATAAAAGCGTTGCTTCTAGTAGGAACTCCAGCCTGAAGTTCTCAGTTACTTCCTTTTTCATCTGCAATCCCACTTTCAGCTGATTTTGATGTTCTTTTTTGACTTAAGACTGATGTAGATTTGCCTTCTGTCTCTCTCCAATCAAATATCTTTTTCTCAGATTCTGTTTCATTACGTATAAAACCAAAGTATATTAAGCCAGACAACAAACCAAAACATAATACCAGTGGTCGGATAGAACTTAGCTTTTGAGGATCATACTGAAAAGTGTCTGCAACTTTGTGGTTCTGGGCAGGTGATTCAGAGTATGCAATTGGTTTATCCCTCATCTGATCACTTTCTTGAGGTTTATTATTGATGAATGTCTTTGATGTTGACACATATTTAATGTTACTGTGACAGTGTGGCACTGCTAATGGACTTCTTCTCCATTCTTTTGTATGGACTAATGTCTGCCACAAAGACCTGTGATAGATCAAGAGAAAAGTATAAGAATGACATTTAATAGGTCACTACTGTCAGTGAAAAAGGGTTGAATGAAATAAATATTGCATAAACTGTAAAAACTGTCTAAGGAAATCTTGCTGATCAAACAGTTTGATCCAGTGGCATAGCCATGATAGCCTTAACCTGGGCCGATGTGCCTGTTAGCTCAAACATGGGTCTTTCCCAAAACATATTTGGTATATTTAACTGAAAAATACATGGTAAATTTTGAATAATTCAAGACAATAATATTAACTTATCCAGTTTCACATTGATTTTGTGAACTAACTGGCTTTCCTCCCCCTCATCAGCCAGTCGTTGACCCAAATTTTCTGAATCAGTGACAAACAATTTGAAGTCAATTGGACAATATCAATTTGAAGTCAATTGGAATATATCCCAGGGAGCATGTCCCCGGACCTCCCCAATTAGTTCAAGGTTAAACTTAAATTAAACTCCTTCTTATTTACATATTGACACTAAAGATGGTTTACTAATCAAAAACATTTCATTCATAATTTTTTATCACTTCTAAAAATATATTTGCTGTTTTATAAATTTATTATTATTATTATCATTATTATAATCATCATTATTATTGTTATTATTGTTATTATTATATCATTATTATTATTATTATTGTTGTTACAATTATCATCATTAGTATCAAAACTATCATTACTATCACAGTTATGATTATATTTGTTATTGTCATCATTATCATCGTTATCTTAGTTGTAATTGCTATCATATTAGTATATCATTATCATCATTATTATTATTATCATCATCTGACATCATTATTATTGTTGTTGTTGTTGTATTAACAAATATACAACACTGAATACAAGATGGAGAATATATTTCCTGGAATTCTATCTCCCATATTTCAGATCTTAACTAGTCCATACTCTTTCCTTATTTTTTAAAAATTAATGAGCACAAGAAATACCTCCAAATAAAATGATGATTTGATTTTTTTTTACTGTTCCTGCGTAAATAACTAACCATGGAAGTCGCCATATTGAAAGCCTCAAAGAAAGGCGAGGAACCTGGGAACAAAACGTTCTCACGGGATCCCTCAGGGATATATACACGTGGTTCGCTCATTTTTTTCTTCCTTTTACGTCGCCATCTTGATTGAGACAAGATGCCGAGAGCAGTGAGTTCAAAAACTTTTACAACTCCTCGCCGTCCTTTTGAGAAGGAACGTTTAGACCAAGAATTAAAGATTATTGGAGAATACGGGCTTCGAAATAAGCGTGAAGTATGGCGAGTCAAGTACACTTTGGCCAAAATTCGTAAAGCAGCTCGGGAATTGCTTACTTTGGATGAGAAAGACCCACGTCGACTGTTTGAAGGAAACGCTTTACTTCGTCGACTTGTTCGTATTGGAGTATTAGATGAAAGTCGAATGAAGTTGGATTACGTGTTGGGTCTTCGTATTGAAGATTTCTTGGAAAGACGACTCCAGACCCAGGTGTTCAAACTTGGTTTGGCCAAATCAATCCACCATGCTCGTGTTTTGATATTCCAGCGTCATATCAGGTTAGTCATGGGCATTTGAGGTCACATACATATGATATGGTGGGTAAATTTGCTGGATCACTGTAAGTATTGTCTTCCCCGCCCTCTCTGGGGGAGGACAATTCTTGAATGGCCTGATATACTCTAATAAATCAAATGCCTCATATTCTTTCTCTGATCATTTGAAGAATACGCCACCACACAACTTTGTATACCTTACTGGACAGTTTTTTTGTACAGCAGAGCTGGATAATTTACAAGCATACCATACTGTGGCTAACCTGTCAACAGATTCAATACAAGTGACTGTGAAAATATACTGCAATACTGTACACTAAACTGTCCAATAATTTATTTGTTATCCAACTTTATCAAAATATATGTTGTCTTTACATTTACTGCAACAAGTTCTCATTTACTCACGAGGGTCTTGCCAAGATCTTCGAACATCCTCAAGCAAATGGTATGAAAGCAGGAGTTGTGCTTTTAAGTAAAACATACATGCACAAGAATGATAAACAAGGTGGTTTTAAACAAGTAGTACAACTGTTAGATAGTATATTTAGTTGCCAATTATGTTATTTGTACTTATTGAAACAAATATGGACAGTAAGAAAGGAGTGTTCTTTAATTGTCTATACTGCTAGTTGAGTAATTAGCTGTCTGCTGTTTTGAGCAAAGGCCTTTGATTCTAATGAAGGGCCTTTGCTTGAAACTTCAGTTTTTTTACATCTAAGTTCTAGCAGCTTCCCAACTATTTTGGTTGACTACAAGTTTAACCCAACAAGGGGTAAGGGTGTAATTAGTATTTTACTCCAGATGATTTTACTTATCACAGGGATTAGCCTTGGGTGTTAAGAAGTTAAAAACTATTTCCTTTACCCATTAAGGGGCAAAGGCACACCCTAGTATTTTGTGAAAGCCAAGTGCTGCACCAGCAGTATTGAATGACTTGTAGAAAACCAAAAGGGTTGGGAGACTGCTGAACTAAGGCCCAGAAAAAAACTGACATTTTTCACTCCAAGTTTTTCTGGGCCTTACTTCTAGCAGTTTCCTAACTCTTTTGGTTTCTCTAGTGTTTTACTCTGCCTAATGCCAAATGATTTTACTTGTCACAGAGATGATCCCTGGGCTTTAAAGGGTTAACTCTGAAAAGTGAAATTGTCTTCCATTAGCCAGAGTAAAATACACAAGTGCACCTTGGCCCCATAATAGGTTAAATCAAACAATCAAAATTTAAAGTTAAAATAAAACAAAATATTAAAATAAATGTTATTCATTGTAAAAGTTTATGTTGTGTGACTGTTGGTCAGATGGTATTGTATCATTTTAGAGTTCGCAAGCAGCTGGTAAACGTCCCATCATTCATAGTTCGACTTGACTCCCAGAAACACATTGACTTCAGTTCAAAGTCACCCTATGGTGGTGGACGACCTGGTCGTGTTAAGAGAAAGAACATGAAGAAGGGAGCCCAAGGTGGTTCAGGTGGGGAGGATGAAGATGAGGATTAGTAAGGTATGTATTTTTTACTTAGGCCTGCTCATTTTTATAGTTATTAATTTTCCAAACCTGAAATACATAAGTAAATACTAACTAACAAGCCAAACATGAAATGGAACTACCAAGTGTCAAATTTTGCTTCAGATTTGGTCAATGATAGTTGACTGATGTCTCAGAAACTTCTACTAAGACAATAGTTATGGTAACTTTTGACCATGAAGAAAGATTTGTAAATTGGCTGACTAATTTGCCTTTGAAAAGTCTGCCAATGTTAAAGTGCCTCTTGAAACTTGGGATTTTTGAAATTGTGTATTTTTTAACTTTTAAATTAGAATAATCATCAAATCACCATACTTTACTTCTATTATATTTAACTATATCCATAACTGTTATCTGATGATTACTTTTTCTGTAAATCATGAGTAAAATTGTTTAACATTAGCCAGAGTAAAACAATAGAAGACCAATTCAGCTGGGAATGAGTTAACACTTGATTCTGTGATTTCCACTAAAGGTACCTAATCATTGTTTTAAATTTTTTTCTTACAGGTTTTCAGAAAGGCAGTCTACATGAAGAAAAGCATGTAAAAATGACCTCTATGAAAAGCAACAATAAATAAATGTTTCATCAACATCACTGACTCCTCCATTCAAAAACAAATATATTCTTGTGTAATTTTGTTGCCCTATTATGCAGTACATAAAACTGATAATTCTTTCCAGCCATCCCTATTTTTGGAGTTAGTGTAATGTGGAAACCCTTTGAAAGTTCATTTGCTTATGTTGGAGACTGTAGGTTTTAATTAAATTTGCACTTAGTATTAATTAGGGATGTGGAATGATTTAGGGGGAATTTGTACCTGTGATGTAAGCAAATTAAGCTGAACTTCTTATACAGGACAGAGTTGTGAGTGGGAGAGAGTTAATATAAAATGACAGTGAGCAAGAGATAACCAGGGATTGTGATTGAGACCGCCGAGTAAAAGACAGACGAATAAAAGGTGAAAAAAGTGATTTTTAATGAACTACAGTTCTTGGGAGGCAGCATATTCCCCAAACTTTGAATAAAGGTGGAATTGCAATGTACTGAAACCTATGTTGTGCTGTGACAGAAGGTTTCTTTGACTACTGATATCAAAATGGAACATCTTTTAGGAGAAATGATGGAATACTTAGGAACTGTTAGCTGTAACTGTGGTTGTAAGAAATGTGATAAATCTAATACTTTTTAATGGCAGTTCCTAAATCTTGGAGACCACTTCTGGAATACATGTAGAGAGATCATAGTGCTTATTCTGAGGGACTTTGATCAAAAAATTATACGAGCTGACGTTTGGATAAGTTATTTAGTTGTGTTGAAAGGAAATTCTCTTAAGGAGTGTCAAAATTTATCAAAATTCATTTATAGGCAGTTACTTTTCAGTCATGTTTCATTGTCAGGTTATGGGAAAGAGGCAACATTCCCAAACTTTCCCCACCATAATTAGGGCACTGGTTTCTGCTATCTTGCCAATAGTTGTTCCCCATCTGAGGTGATTGTACACAGAAATTGATCAGCTTGCTCATTTTCTTGCCAAAGAATTACTAAGTCTGGTAAAAACAGCACAGCTGTTGGAACTATTAATTTATTGCTATGATGCTAAGAAGAATATTCAAAACTAGACAGTGGGGTCACTGCAGAGCCATTGAAGTTTTGTTGGTGAGTCCATGTTGACAGAGTTCCCCCCACCAGGCCACTGAAATACTTTGCAACCCACTGGTAAACAACTGAAAAACCTTTCTAATCATGGATGAAGGTCTAAATGGAAATTCATAAGATTGCTCAGGTTAGTATGTCATTGTCATAGACCTGAAATGGCATTCTAGCAATAGATACGTTCAGTTAGATCATTAATCAAGAACGTTGTTTCGCAGAGGTGCATGGTACTTTACCATAAAACAGGTACATTTTTACTGATTTTCGCTGTTGTTTGCGCATGCCGAGGAAGATTGGGTACTAAGGGGCACGGCGTCTTCTGCAACTTTCTGCATAAATTTTGGGGCAAATGAAAAGTAATATCATTTGGTTATTGTAACTTTGGCACTCTTGGTACGGTTGATTAAAATTTGTCGAGAAATTTTAAATTAATCGGGGGTATTTTACACGATAATTCCCAAGGCTATGACTTGTCTACATCACTACTTGTCCTACTTCCTGTTTCAGCTGCCAAGACGACAGACAGCAGGAATTAATTTTAATGCATGTCAATAGTCATGCACAAAAATCCTTTAGTAATTTGCATGTAGTTTTCGTTTCAGAATATGGCAATGAATGAAGGACCAAGCATGGAGGAAAGATATCGAGCGGCTATGGTTCTCAGTGGCGTTGGAGATGCCATTGGCTATAAAAACGGAAAATGGGAATTTAACCCAAGTGGTAGAGCCATTCATGAGGAACTGCAGAAGTTGGGTGGGCTGGAAAAACTTGATATTCGAGGGTGGATAGTCAGCGATGATACAGTTCTCCATCTGGCCACTGGAGAAGCTTTGGTAACCAATTGGAAAACAACAGAAGAACTGTTTATAACTATGGCTGCAAAGTATAAAGAAGCTGTAAACAAGGTAAGTCTAAATTGGGTAGAAGGAACCAATCTTATAAAAATGAATTGTATGATTAGGTGTAAACAGCATTTAGTCACGGATTTTATTTGGCATGCCATGTGAGCGGTAGGATTTTTTTTAGATTGGACGTTGTGGTGGAAAGAATGAAAGGTCAAATCTGTACTGCACATCTTGCACAGCTTATACTAATGTATTGGTAAATATTAGAAAGTATATATATATACTTTAAAACAAGGTTTTCGTTAGTAGACTAAGGGCATGTGGGTTTTCATGTATAAGCCGTTTGAACTGAGGCAAGGACCCTATTTAGGTCGAGGGGTCGAATTGCCAGCCTAATAAACTTTCTATCTTCCATTTCAAAACTGTCAACTCCAAACTTTGTGACTTTTTCTGAATATGTAAAACACTTCATATGAGACAACTTTCAAGACCCTGTTGTACCAAATGTTTCCACAGGAACCACTTTTGAAGACTACTTCAAATAAGAAATCACTACCAAAAAGACAAATTGTACTATTCCTTGTGTTTACTTTGCAATGCAAGTGTAAAGCAATTTCCATTGGTAGATATTGATTATTAGATATAACTTAAGGCAGCAATAGGGTTATCCAGTATTCAACTATACAATTCACTAGCAAATGTTGCAATGTGCTCTTAAGACTCTTGTCAGTTAATCATATCCATTAGGATGAACAATCACGTACAACAATCACACCATGTACCTTGGCCTTTAGTCTCCCTAAGAACAATTACATGATGCATTGCAAACCTAATTAGTGCCAGGTCTCCAGCCCAATTATGGAATGATGAATTAACCTGCAGTTAAGATTTGCTAGCAACAGTCCTGACCCTATATAGTATATGACACATTTTTAGGACATGTGGGAGAGAGCTCCAGGTACAACTACTACCAATGCTTGTCACCAGTTAAAGCCATTTGCTCCAAAGGGGTATTGTATACCATTCAACCTACGTGGAGGTGGTTGTGGTGCAGCCATGCGATCCATGTGCATTGGACTAATGTACCCAAATGAAGACCACCTGGATAAATTGATTGAAATTTCTGTTGAAAGTGGTAGAATGACCCATAATCACCCAACCGGTTTGTTAATATTGTCAAAATAATTATCAAGTAATTGAATTAAAGTAATTAATAGTAATTAATAATATTGTTTAATTTAGTAACTAATTAAAGCAATTATAGTAATTTGGGGTAGACTAGAGTACGTACAATGGTTCTTTTACTCTAAAAGCAAAGGAAATGGCAAAATAAGGAGTATTATATGAAAATTTCACGACTGACCTACATGGCTAAAGTCAATTTGAAACTGGTTTTGAGCCAGCCAGATTCGAACTCAGAACAATGAGTTTCTGGTGTAACAATTTGAGATTGTCACAGTGCTGTGATTATTTATTGATTTGTGTAATCAAGTGTTAATGTCCAGAATGACCAAAATTATACTGTGAAATAGTTGATCAATGGAAAGTCTGAGACAAAATCCTAAAGTTTGTTGACTATTCCATTGTATCATTCTGAGATTAACTTCAGCAAGTGACAGTCACGTTTTTCGTTTGCTAAGTATGCTAGTTTAGAGCTTGTTAGGTCAATTTTTTTTTAAAATCTGTTCTATATTTGCTGTCTTGACTGGTTGAGAACAGCTTCCATGTTGTCGATCTTTGTTTTTGAAATGTTCTTTTTTATGAATCAAAACTTTGTCTGTTTTTCTTTTCCTTTTCCCCAAGGCTATCTGGGTTCTTTTGCTGCAGCTCTGTTGATGTCTTATGCAATTCAGAGAAAGCCAATCGAGAACTGGGGTGCTGGGCTTATGGCAACCCTGCCTAAAGTTTGGCAATATATCAAGAAAGCCAACCGAGATGTCAAAGAAAACAAGGAGAACTGGGGCTACTTCTGTGACACGTGGAAGGCCTATCTTGACCGTCGGGGAATATCTGATGGTCAGTCAGAACCAACGTTTCCAGAGAATTATGGAGTTATTGAACGAGACGCCTTTTATAAATCTGTCAGTTACCGAGGCTGGGGAGGAGCCAGCGGCCATGATGCACCAATGATTGCTTACGACGCACTACTAAGAGCGAAGAATTCTTGGAAAGAGTTATGTTATGGAGCGATGCTTCATGGAGGGGACAGTGATAGTACCGGTGTGATAGCTGCGGCGTGGTGGGGTGGCCTGTATGGACTGGAAGGGGTACCTCCTTGTAATTACGAGGAACTGGAATACCGAAAAAGACTGGAGACTCTTGCAAAAGACTTGAAAAATGCCGCTGAGTCCAGACGTGAAAAATAGCGGATGGCTCTAATCTGAGAATGTGTAGTACCGTAAGGTCCCCAATCACGGTGACATGTTACTCGTGGTTTACTTTCGTTAACCTTTTCAGTTTTACATACTAATGATTGAGTTAACAGAGCGGTTAAGATTCCGTTCAAGATCTCCACCAAACGGCTGAGTTGTGTATGTAAAACATAAAGCATGAACAGTATCTGATTTACATGGCTCGCTTGCAGCTTGCCTTGTAAGTCAGACACAGCTTGGATACGAATGCTTTATGCAATATTTAAAAAAAAAAAGGTAGGAGTGTTTTATAGATAGTCAAAAGGTTTGGGAAACTGCCAGAACTTAAGAATGCTTAAACTGACGTTTCGAGCGAAGGCCCTTCGTCGGAGTGAAACATAAAATGGAAAAAAAATAGATGATGTTTTTATATTGAGAAGAAATCATGTGACAAAAAGATGACCAATAGGATTAAAAAATCGATAACAAACTAGCTAATGAGATGTAAATGATGGCTAATCATTTGCTACTTTAAAACGTCGACCAGTTAACCGAAAAGGGGGAGGATCCGGCAGAGACCTCAAGGGAATGGTAACACGCAGAAAGTAATAAGCAACAGGTTAAAACACAAGAAAACCCAAGAGAATAAGGGATACAAGCCAATGCTTTTTATGCTAAGAAAAACCATCAACTTGTGAGAAGGAATCTTTAATGTCATTATAAAATAAAAAATACACGCCAATGTATTTATCCACGCCTGCTAGACAAATCATTAGCTTGTGAACGAAATTTGTGAGATGGCACAGATTTTCATATCAATGACATGAAATTTCCGAGAGTAACGATAGCCGCAAAAGACAAGAAAGACGTCTCATTTTCAAATTTGGAACCATTTATCCTTATGGAATCAGTGAGCGCTTTTCTTTTATTTAATCTCTCACTAAGTTACTGTTTTTGTCTTGCAGGGGCACATAAAAACTTAGCTTGTGAGCTTTATTCTCTCAGATTTTATTTTAGTAATTATTTCAGTTTGTCTCATTCATCCCTTCACAAGCTAATGATTTGTCTAGCAGTGGCGGATAAATACGTTGGCTTGTATTTTTTATTTTATAATGACATTTTCCTTCTCACAAGTTAGGCTAATGGTTTTTCCTAGCATAAAAAGCATTGGCTTATATCCCTTATTCCCTTGGGTTTTCTTTTGTTTTAACCTGTTGCTTATTACCTTCTGCGTGTTACCATTCCCTTGAGGCCTCTGCCGGATCCTCCCCCTTTTCGGTTAACTGATCGATGTTTTAAAATAGCAAGTGACTATCCATCACGTACATCTAACTAGTTTGTTATCGATTCTTAAATCCTATTGGTCATCTTTTTGTCACATGATTTCTTCTCAATATAAAAACACCACCAGTTTTTTTTCTATTTTACGTTTCACTCCGACGAAGTGCCTTTGCTCGAAACGTCAGTTTAAGCATTCTTATGTTCTGGCTGTTTCCCGAACCTTTTGACTATCTACAAGCCGTTCAATACTGCCGATGCAGCACTCTAATTTATATATCATTTCTGTTTTATACATAACAGGTGTATTCTTGGGGAACTATTTATGAAGAAGCCATTATTTCAAGCTGGTGAAGAACTAGGACAGTTGGAACTCATTAGGTAAAACACTGAACGTCATCTGTGAACTCGTACTCTTCTGCTATTCGTTTCTACATGGTTGCTATACCGAAAAAGTTAATAACCTTTTTAAAAAAATGGCTTTGAAATGACGTTTTCATTACTGTACTTCATATTCTGACACATTAGGGTATGCATGATGGATTTAAAGGAATACACCTGTAGAAGTAGTGTTCTTTCTAGTTGGCAACTTGCCCTAAGGAATCACGTGGTCTCAGCCCTCTTAGAATTGCAGATATGGGTTTGTAGAACTACAACAAAGATGAGGATTTAAGCAAAATTCAGGAGCTTTGGTTTTCAAAATTGACATTGGTATTTGAGAAATGCACAAATATATGGGTTGTCAACGGATTTGTTTGTCCATTAGTAAACACGTTCAAAAAGTGGATTTTGCTACGAAGCCACCAGAATTAGGTTACGAGACATTTGACGTTCTTCATGACAAATTTTGACCAATAGTACGCCTAGTTGGATGACGTGAATTTGTCAAGAGCAAACTACTTTTACTCTGCTGAACCTACATTATTTACACTTAAACTTGGCAAAATTGTAGCCGTTATCTATTAGTTTCTTGTGGCCTGTAGAGGTTGCTTTTAAGCGTGATTTTTTCATGAATTTGAAAACGGAACTACGAACAATATTACCAAACTTTCCAAGCCAGTGAAAGCTTTCAGAACCCAAACTTCGGACTAGTACTTCGAATTTCAACTTGTATGAGTAGGTTATAATTCCATGCTTGCTGTTTTAAAAGAGTTGTGGTCACGACACTTGTTAGCGCAAGTGGCCTGTTTTGACGTCATTTTGTCGAAGGAACAAAAAAACTTGTCCAGGTATGTCCTTCTTACAGGTTTCAACCGCTCAAGAAATGCAGGTTTTGGTTTTGGAATTAAGTGAACGATTTTCAGAAATCGAGGACAATTACAGCTTTCAGTTTTCGTCTTTTTTTCCTTCATTTTTAGTCGTGTATGTGGCTCACCCTCTCCAGCCGTTTGGCCCGATGTGATTAACTTGCCTCATTTTAGTACAGTTAAGCCGAAGAAACAGTATCGACGAAGAGTTTTGGAGGAGTATATCTCGTACGTAGTAACAGCATAAATTTGTCAAAATTTGTGCGTTTGTTTATGGCTTTTCCTTTTCTTTTTTTTTTTCTCTTCAATTATTTGAAACGCAATGCTCCCCTTATGAGAGTAAAGTAAGTAAATCCTTAATTGCTCAACGCCTGAGACTGAGCGGAAATGTCCTCATCCAGTTGAGAAGAAATGTAAGGTTGCCCCTTTTTTATCTGCTGAGTAAAACCGCTGGCTTTTGTGGCATTTTCTTTTCCATTCAGTACACATGTTTTATCCGTAAAGGAATGGAAAGACGACCACTTAAAATGAAGTCACGAACTTCGTGAAGTATTCTTGTAGTACTATTTGCTGGTGTGTGATAACGAGAACCGAGGACAGATTCAGTAAAAAATTCACAATCATGTATCAACTAAATTGCTTATTTCACGGGAAGTGCATCAAGTTAAAAGCCGTTTTTATAAAAACTGGATAGAAGCAACAAAAGGGAACCTTGGGAGTCTTGAGAAGTCTTTGCAATCGTTATTTTCCGCAGGGGTTAAGACAGAGATGAATCGAATCGGCGTGGATCCGATTTTGTCTGAACAAGGTCTTAAGCCCTTATCAAACAAGAATGCAAGTTACCACAAGTTATTTTGTGAAGACTAAATATGGCAACTAGTCGAGCATGCAAATTAGCAAATTTTGGTGTATAACAACAGGTCGTTTTCTTCGAATTTAAGATTGCCTACAAACCCAGTTGTTCCGTGGTTTCTGGATCGATGATGTCCCTTAAATTTTCCATTATTTAACGAAACTACGATTGATTGACTATCGTATTTGACACTAGTGGCTTGCTTTATGACCAACGAAACGCTTCATTTCTTCAAAGACGACTTTAAATCTCAGGTTGAAGTCAATCTTAAACACAGAGCGAGCGCACGAAAGATAGAACATCCCTCCATACAATAAATTCTAGTGTAACGGAGCATAGCAAGCTCATTTACAGTAAACATGACTCGAAGTATGACATTGATCCAAAGCTTTATATTCTTTTGTTATCAACAAAAAGTCAATGTAGAGACTTTTAAAACTTTGCAGAAAAGTGGAAAAAAACCAATTAAGCATACAAGCCATTTATAGTGCAATCTCGTGGATACAAATTATTTTAGTTCATGTTAACTGTAGCAGGAAATGCGCCCTCTATGATTTACTTTGTATTGCAGACTTTTACCGCTGACTATGTTGAGAATACCCTGGGTACTATAAGTTACCATTGTCTTTATTTTCCATCAATTATTCTTTTCTCTAAGGTAGCCGTACAGTTTCTATTTTTACAAGTTGGAACTTTTACGAGCTCCATTTATGGACATTTCTTTCTTTAAAATAATCGTACGTTCCATATACAGTGTATTTAACTGTAGGAGAAGTATCACGAACGTGAGCTATTTATCTATCAAATTGTGCAATTTTCCGCTCTTACCATGATAGAAATAGCAGTGAAAGAAGATATGAGAATATATTCCGGAATAGTCCAGAATAGCTGTTGTAAATAATCTGGAATTATAATAGTAGTACAATGGAACGGATATTCTGCTTTATTCGGACTATATTTATTCCGAAATAGGGTCAATTGAACGTATCCTAACATACTTTAAGGATTATCACATTTAAGGCGCATTGTTTTTGAGGTTTCAACACAGATGTTTTTGCAATAGAATTTATTGAATTTAAAAAAATTCTGGCTTTTTGAAAAATTTGAAGATCAGATATGCTGTTACACCTGCTGTGTTTACATTATATGCCAAGTTTTAAAGGAATTTACCGAAACAAACATCCAAAAATTTAACGTGTGTACTGGTACGGACGGTACTGTCGTGACAATAACGATTCCACAAGGTGACTATGCACGCATGCTTGCGGCGCCATATCTAGTGACCAGTCCCCTATAGTAATGAATTCGTGTCGTATGTCTCATGCATTTTGGTTGGTGAGACAGATTTCTACTGTCAGATCGTCGCAATAACTCAAACCGTACTTGACACAGAGTAACTTTTTTATGATTTCTAATATCAGTTCATGCTTTTCTTTAGTCTTCCACCGGTTGCGTTAGATCTGCTGGATCGTATGCTGATTCTTGATCCTTCCAAGAGAATTACAGCGCAACAATCATTACAACATGATTTTCTCAAGGATGTTGATCCGACAAAAATAACCCCTCCAAGGTTTGTTACTTCATCTTCTCGTTATGCTGGACGTACATTAAACAGTTGATCTTCCATTCACCAAAAAGTTGCACACATTATAAACGTTGAAAGAAGGGATTTCTTACCTTCATGATTGTATTTTGCCATATTTTTTGTCTGGTTTGGGAGAATGGAACCGATGACGGTTGACGTTCAGGAGCCTGAATACAATACAATGTTTTAATTCTTACCATTGGAGGTTATTTATTTATATGACAAATTTCTCCTGATTTCTTTGGAAATTTGCACATGACTTTAGTGAAAACAAGCTTAGAATTTTCTGGAAAGCTCTGACTGTTGTAGGAGCTGTATTGTCTAGAATACTAACCATGGAGGAACGAAGGCTGTAATTTATGTACTAGTTCGTATAGATGGTAGACATACGTACTGCCAGTCTGCAAGTCTCGATATGTCGCTTATTTATTTAGGGTAATCAATGATATTATGAAAATGTGGTAGCTTGGTTGTTCTATGATGTTTGTTATACGCATGCTCAAGCTAATCTACTCAGAAAAACTTTGAGCCCCTGACGGGAATCGAACCCGTAACCTTCTGATCGCCGGTGAGATGCTCTAACCATTGAGCTACATAGACTACATAGATGGTGAGCGAAGGTTACATTTATGTACTAGTTCGTATAGATGGTCGTGCGTATGACAAACATCATATAACAACCAAGCTACCACATTTTCATATAATCTGGTAGCTGTTGTTTGCAAAAGATTAACCCTTCATGTTTCCTCAAGCCGTTTTCCATACCAAATGTAGAATCCGAAAGGTTAGGTGTAGAAAAACTGACGTTTTGAGCGATAGCCTTTTGTCTGAATGAACCGCTTCACTCCCACAAAGGGCCTTCGCTCGAAACCTTAGTGTTTTTACACTAAGGTTCCGGCAGTTTACCAAACTTTTCGGTTTTCTACAAGTCGTTTAAAAGTGCCTGTGCAGCACTGTACTTTTATTCCATACCAAACGCCTTTTAATTAAAACTTTCCGTCATCGATAAAGTGTGTAAAAGTATACTTCACCTTTACTAAGTTTTATTTGCGGTTTAATTAAGCTTGATAAATTGGTTGTCGGGTTGAGTGGCTTATGGATGGGTCAGTTGGTTGGTCGGTTAGTTTGTAGATGGGTGGGCGGGTAGTTGACTTGGTGGTTGATTGATTGAGTTTTTAACAAGGTTTTTGGTTATTAGCTTCCCACTTTGGCAAGATTGCCATGAGATGTGGTGCAAGAAACGAAGGCGAAAGCCAGAGGGGCGAAACCAGGAAGACAGTACCCGTTCTAGTAGCAAACAGCCGAAAAAAGAAACCAGTACTGTGGCTGGAAAACCTGCTAACAACTTTTCTTTACCTGGGTCGTCTCAAAAACCCGAGGCATCGTCAAACGCGAGACTGCCAAAACTGCGCAACGACGAGAGTCTTGAGAAAACTTCTGACGGCTTAACTGACGCAGGTGGACTGAAAGAAACCCTGTCTAAATTACTGGCCCAAAAAACCCACAATTCATCCGCAGGAACGAAGCCGACGACGTTAGAGCAACCTCTGCTAGATGAAACAAATCCTGCATCGCTTGATCCCAGCAATGCTAATTTAGGATCACAGCCGACTGACCTAATAAAAGAACCCATTGGACAATTTTCGCCAATCACGGATCCTACAGTAAGGCTTGGAAGTGCTGTGGACACCCGAGAACTTGTAGATGCGTCTGATCGATTCCGACGCGATTTAAAAAACTCAGACACAGTAATATTCGACGAGGACGGTCGACGGAAGTCCGAGTCCTCGTTCGTCGATTATAAACCGTACAACTCTGAAGCGTACGGGTGCTCTAATGCCAGAAGAGCCAGTTATCGTTAGTTTAATACTTGACGTTAGCCGTGGGACGGCGTATGTCTGGCACATGGGCCTTGGCGGACTCTGTCTGCTATTGGTAAATTTTGTATAATTCTTAGTCAACAAGGCATTCGAAATCCCTGTCTCTATAATATATCGACCTCCCTTACTGTACGTGTAAATATAAAAGCCGACTTTTGCTTGACTTAACGGGTTGTTTTAAATAGATTTATTTCGTATTTCTAGTATGCGTTGCTTAGCAAGAATTGTGCGGAGAAGGTTGCATATTTGGCGTTGTTCAACTTCATTTGGGTGCTATCAAAATCTTCGAACGAGAGTTTGATAACGCCTGATGCAAGTGCGTCGGGACAACCAAAAACTGCTTTCAAGACATCTCTGTTTTTACGATTTCCCTCTATGGTTTACTCTGCTTGAAATTTAAAGTCCAAAGAAATTGCAAAATGCCTCTCTTAATTTGAAGCCACTTTCTACCATGTAAACTTGATCCTTCTTTGGTGCTCCAATGCATCAGTTAACGTTTTGTGATATTTGGCTTCTTTCCGATCTCGATTTTCCAAATAAATAAATCACTCTCTGACGAAGGGCCACAGCTCGAAACGTTAGAATTCTTTATCATAACTTCGGAAGTCTACAAACCTTTCAAGTTTTTATGGAAATCAAGGCCCAGCATAAAACGCGTAGAAGAGCCATTTGTCACATTTTTTTTGTCACATTTTTTGCCTTTAAGGATAGAATCCCCAAGGGTCTTGAATCTCGTGTCGTGTATCGTTTCAAGTGTCGATGCTGTAGCGCCGTCGTATGTTGGCCAGACAAACCAACTTCTTCATACACGGATTTCTGATCAGTTGGGAATATCTGGCAAGAAACGTGTCAACCCTTCGCCGACCAGCATTACCAACACGATACTGGTCAGCCTATTACTTACCATATCCTTTCTTAGTCGTCTTCTAGTTGCGATCTCCTCGTAAGAGAAAGCCTACTTATTAATAAACTCAATCCTACACTCAATTGCAACATGAGCTCTGTCCCGCTATCTTTGTTCTGACTTACTTCTCACCACTTCTGACGTCTTTCCTCCTCCCTCTTCATCTCAAATACCTCGAAGGCAACGAAACGTTAGATCTTCAATAACATTTTTAATAATTATGCCTCTTCTAGGTGTTTTATGCTGGTCCTTGATTTTCATACTTCTGTCTGAATATAAAATGTCTTCCTTTCTTACCGCGAAATACTGTAATAAGATTGCAAAGGGTTCTTGGTCGGGGGTCTGGTTCGACCGGGTACACCTTAGTCGACATGAGCCACAGTCTAGTCCGATCTGGCTGGCGTTGCTGCATGCTCCAAAAAGATCCGGAAAATCTTGCCAACATTGCTGACTGAAAACTTTTTAAACATATCTTAGCACACGCTGGGTAAGAAATAAATATAATAAATGATAGAAATCCCAAATTCCGTTCTGTATTTTCCCGTATCACGCAGGTAAATATTTGTAACTCCCGTCTCCAGAGACTTTCTGAAATCCCGAATGTCATCCATTATTTTCCCTTGAATCTCGTTTCTCGCACATATGGATACCGCAACCCTAGTCATCAATTTGCCATACATATCGGTGTTATCAGACGATTTTTTACTCGAAATTGGCCTTTGTTGCCGCAAGTTGCTTGCAATACAGTGGGCAACGCCGATGGTTTATGTCTCCGTCAATGCTGTTTGTTAAAATTATTGTCCAGGTGTGTCTTCTAGTGGTTGAAACAATCAAATGGGACTATAAAAGCTTCAAAAATGGAAGAAAAACCGCGCTTGCAGATAAACCTGTTAAGCAACATTAACAAAAGGTATAGAAATGGTAATCAAGCCAAATCAGCATCATATGGACAGTTTACGATTACCTGAATTTTGCCTGTTTGGAAACGAAATTCGCTCCGAAATTAGCTTATGGTGAACAGGATCGTCTGGAACGTTGTCGAATTGTGTAAACAGTCGCGGCAATATAACTACATACAAACTATTGGTAGAAAAACTCCAGCATAGTACTAACATGCTAAATGCATTGATTGTTCAATTTACTTCTTAGTTTTAAGTCCTGCCAACACCACTGTCTCTTCACTTTCCTTTCCGATCTCCTTAATAAAGTCTCATTACTTTACTGTCTTGCAGTTGGTCATATCACCAGCTGAAGTGAAAACCTATTTTGCAGCCTATATAAACTTTGTTGTGCCTTGTGGCGTGTACAGAAAGCTGAGACATTCTGGATATTTTGACACACGCAGAATGTCGCATTTTATGTACTCGCGAAGATACAAATACACAAATAAAAATCTTGGGAAAAGCAGATAAACCAAACAGATAGACCCCTTTCAGACGTTTTACCTAGTGTAAGGATATGTGTTAGCCTCAAAGCAAATTTAAATACTTTTTGTGGATAGCACGCTGGATAGCCTCAGTGTAACACAAACTACCATGTTAGTTAACTTGTTATCATTCAGTTCATATACGTGCATGGTAAGTTTAACAAATAGATTACATTTTTCCGTCTTTATGTGTACCGCTATAGATCACAGATAACGTCACACCATGGAAAAAAAGTACGCCACAAGATGGAAGTCGAGTGGGGTGACCTTTAGTTCTTTACACCGTATGACGTCATCTCTCGTCGATAACAGTTCACACACATGGGAAATTGTAATCTGTTTTATACTACAATACAATTGCACAAAAACCATTTTTAAGCCGAATTGAACGTATTTTGGGAATTGAAAATATTTTGGGCTTTGAAAGTTCGTAGGAAAAACATCAACACGCCATACGATGCCATTAGTGTGATATACACTACAAAACAACGCATGCCATTCTTTCAGCAGCAATTTTAGCAGGCTTATGTGGTATAATGCAAAGACGATTTCTCCTGGGCCCGGTTGTTCAACAGCCGATTAAGTTAATCAATAGTGAAATAGTGAAAACTTAGTACATGGAATACTTCTAACCATAGTCAATCGAGATATGGTCTGGGAACTCTGCGAAAGTCTTTGTTCTATCTTTTTGTTCACTTCTATGCAAACTTGTGCACGGTGGGAACAATGTATTTTTGGGATAATGAAGCAATTATCCAGTGACAGCGTTCGGGCTCAATTGCTCAACTGTGCTGTTTAAATATTAACAAGCTTAAAACAAAAGATTTGTGCACGGTCAGGACTGTACCAACAAAGTCGAAGTTCATTATAAGCGCTTTGAAATTTGGCGAGTTTCCAGACCATATCTCCATTGACTATGTTCTAACGTATGAAAGGATGTTTCAAGTTTTCTGCTCAGATGTCATATAAATATAGAAGGTCTTCTCCTGGAAGGTTTGAACGAAAATCCCCGAGTAAAACATGGCAAACAAAAAAGCCGATTAAATTTCAACCCAGAATTGATGGTAATTGTTCTCTGAACAACCGAGCTGGGATTGGCCTGTTTTTGCCCTGGGAAATGGGATTTGGGTCACAGGGACTGGGATTTGCTTACTGGGAATGGAAAAAAGCGAAACGAAAAATAAGTTTGCAGCTCTTACATTCTAGTTTGCAACAATGCAAAGTTATTGCAAAGACTTTATTTGCCACATTTGCACCTAATGTAAAGCTGCAAATACCGTATTTGCGAAACATTTGCACCTACGGCAAAGTATCAAATACCGTGGTTGCATCAAATTTGCTTCGTCGCAAAACCTGTCCAAATTCGTTTATCAAGTTTGGAACGTGGCAAACTTGTGTGTAAATGTGTTTCAAACCCGTAGTGATGCAAATTTAAAATTGCTCCCATGGCAAACTAAATGTAAATTTAACTTCCGGTAAATTTGCCAAGAAATTTGCAATTTGTCAAGCTTATGCAAAGCTGTTTTTTCGCCCTGTGTGCCGAAATGGCTATGGGACAACTGCCTTGAAGAATGTCGACTCAAATCTTACCTGATTCCCGTCGTCTGGGAACCTATTTTATGCCAATTTGATAGGAATATCAGATTGTCTAGATTGTTTTATTTTTCCGTCGTCTTCTCCTTAACGATCTTCGTGTACATCGGTGCAATCAAGCCAAAGACTCAACAGAGCATGCGTATTCACATGTTACAAACAACATGGCGGAGAAAAGAGCTGGTATGTATAACCCTGGGATTTTTTCTGAATTCTGCTCGTGGGAATAGGATTTGGAAACTGGGAAGTGAGATTTGGAAAAAAATTGGGCTGGGAAATGGGATCGGTACCTCCCCTTCAGGACCCTTTTATTTGAGGTGTTTTCCGGTAGGTTGTTTTCATAAAGTTTTCGTATGATGTCATACTTCACAAGTGAATTATAAACGCTAACATAAGCACTTCTAAAATACCATCGCTGAAAGAGCATGTAAAACTTAGGAGTGAAGGAAAACTTTGAATGTGAAACTTTAAAGCTTTTAAGCTTTCAAACTTTGAACGTCTGACGAATTTTTTAAATCTGGTACATCAGCGAAATTTAACAAGTAATGATAAGGCAGATAGCAAATGACGAGAAAAGCCTGCTCGATCATGCTAAGACAATGAGATCTAGGATCCTTAAAAGTCGAGTGGTGCTTTGTATTTCGAGCCGGAACAACTCGGAAATTTTGACCAGTGACCATAGTTGGCTTGCTCTTTTCTGTCATAGGTAACTTGGTACTGTAAAATTAAATTTCAGCAAATGAGGTCACTGAAAGCAACCGATAACATTAGTCATGCCAGTATGGCACAATTTAAAAATCTTGTGTAGCAGGAGTCCTACGCTACCTGTCTTTCAGGAATTAATAACAAAGCAGTGGTGAGCGCTGGCCTAGAACATATCGACAATTAGGAGTGACAGCAAACCGTTCAAATTATTCCGTTCAAATTGTACCGTTGTGGCATGACTAACTACGTTATCGGTTGCTTTCAGTAACCTCACTTGGTAAAACTTAATCTTACAGTGCTTATGCATGCCAGAAAAGAGCAAGTCAACTATGGGCACAAGTCAAAATGGGTCAAGTTTTCATGTCATGGGTTAGATTTTTAACAGTACATTATTCAAATAAACCTACGAGTTCTAATTTTGGCTCATTCGTTGAGTACTCAGTAAGCGTTTTGTGACTCTCAGAGTCAACCCACAATTCTGGACCTTTCATGAAGAGACAAGCCTATGCCAAAGACTAGGGAACGACTGGGCGCTAGCAGTCTAACTATGATGCCAGACTGTATATATCAGCAACCTTTCGAGACATCAATCATGCGTTCTATCGTGACGTCGCCGGCTACCTCTAGATGTTTACCACTCTACCTGACACCATATGCGAAAGCTAGTAAGAGAAACGTACCAGCTACCTTTGAAAACAACTAAAGACATACATGAGAAGTTCGATGTCCGTCGCAAATGCGACCGATAAAGCTCGCTTTGCACCATGTTAACTGCGGTATGTTCGTTGACGTCGATAACATAATAAATCTCCCGATTTTCAAGATTTCATCCAACTCCAAGGAAAATAGAACTAGGTAATATTCTTTCGGAATGACTCATATGACCGAAAAAAGAAAATTACATTTCAGAACTAAAAATTCTTCCGGGGGAGAATGCCCCGGATATCCCCTAACGGCCCACGTCTATGGCGATTCAGTCATTGAGAGCTTTGTTTGTTTTCTTTTGTTATCCGCGCCTGATTTTACACGAACCCGAGTCAAGTAAACCAGTGGCGTAGCTACGTAGGTCTGGAGGCCTAAGGCCTCAACAACATTAACCTCACTGGTATAATATGTTTTGTTTCGAGCTGGATATGTCATGTATGTGTCAGTGTGTAATATAAATTCCTTTTACGCTTGCTAATTGCCTTGTCCATGCTAATTTAGTGTTTGCATTTTGCAACGACTTTAGCTGATAGTAGTATGTTGGCATAACCGGATACAAGGGGGGGGTTTGGGGAACCGGAGTCCCCTTTCAGGACAGTTATAAGTTGTGCCATAGTCAATGGAGATATGGTCTGGAAACTCGACAAATTTCAAAGCGCTTGTAATGAGCTTCGACTTTATGTTGGTACAGTCCTGACCGTGCACAAATCTTTTGTTTTAGGCTTGTTAATACAGCACAGTTGAGCAATTGAGCCCGAACGCTATCACTGAATAATTGCTTCATTATCCCAAAAATACATTGTTCCCACCGTGCACAAGTTTGCATAAAAGCGAACAAAAAGATAAAACAAAGACTTTCGCAGAGTTCCCAGATCATATCTCGATTGACTGTGGTTGTGCAGCTCTGCATATATTCTCGAAAAAAACCGTCCCGAGTAACATCGCATCAAGGTTATCAAAAATCCACAGGAAAAGCCGGTGCCATCAAAATAAAAAGCTTAATGATATGAATTTTCGTAAGGACTAAAATTCATTTTGCAGCTTGTCAACAGGTGCTTTAGCTGCAACCGGGTCTCATCGTCGAAGAATTTATGACAAAAGATTTCGTTGACCCTTGGCAACGCAGAACCTTTCGAAGTTATAGACGTTGTAATATGATATCATTGAGGTTGTCTGGAGCATACATAGTCGACAGGCAAATTCCGTCAACCTGCAAAACATTCAATTCGGTAATCAGTACGACTGCCAGTAGCGTCGCCAGGGAGGGGACTGGGGGGACTCGTTCCCTCCAGGTCTCCTCAATATCACTTTTGAGAGTCTCACAAATTCATTGGAAGAAAAGGAGGTGGGTTCGCTATGATTTTAAATGTTCGTGTAACATCACCTGAAAGGTGAACAGGCTTTAAAAACATGAATGTCCGCTGAGGAAAATAACCCGCAATAACCACGCTTGTAATCAATGCTTCTAATGGATTTAACATAAAGTATTGCCAATCGTCTTTAAGCTCGCTAATTTTGACGCGGGCTCATAACTGAATAAAAGTGA
>JBAHVQ010000456.1:1847031-1882458 GCA_036872915.1 Nanipora kamurai | reverse complement strand
CGGTAGAGTGATTGAGCCCGAACGCTGTCATTGGATGATTGCTTCATTATACCAAAAATACATTGTTCTCACCGTGCGTAAGTTTGCATAAAGGTGAACAAAAAGATAGAACAAGCACTTTGGCAGAGTTTCCAGACCATATCTCCATTGACTATGACAAGATGTAGCACTTAAAACTTTGGGGGTTTTTTTCAGATGTGTAAGGCTAGAGTAAGCGTTACGATCCCGCGCCTCTGTAACTGATTTTTGACACAGAATTTGACGACTTTGACTTTTTTGGGTTTATGGGTTCGTAAAAAATATGTTTCTACGGTTGACGATGTCGAAAGTTGAGAACTTTACCTAGCCATGCACTAGTGGAGTTTGAATGCGGGTGAACATGATTCAGTGGACAAAATATGGGACAGTCGATTTCTACCAGGCAAGACATCGTGATCCAAGCTTCCATCCTTGCTAATTTACATGGATACCCAGGAACGTGTTGTTCAGAATCAAGTGTTGCCAAGACTCTATGAGCACCAGCTCCCAGGAATGCTCTGACAATACCAACCACACTCTCAGCAGATATTTGACCATGTCCACTGTAACAGCAACTTAACGCCACCAGTCGGGCTTAGAGGGCGCAGCTGATCACGTCTTGAGGTCTTAATAGGTAATGCTGGTGAGTAGTAGTTGTCGGTGCGCTGACATTTGGAGCTAGAAATATTTCATCCTTATGCATCAATCCATGTATGAGCGGCGATATGAATGACGCTTGCCTTTTTCATCTTCTTCAGCACATTCTCTTTCGTAGCTTGCCTTCGGAGTAATGGTTTGGATGCAAAACAACGACTGCACTCCACGGCTTCGATCGCTGCACCAGGAAGATCGGCACGAATCTCTTCTTCTTCTTCTTCTGTTGTACCAATCTTCACGGTTCCAACGAAGGGGCTTCCTACGAACAACGCTGGTCCGAGATTATGAAAAGGTGCCGTGAGATTGAAATCGAGAAGTACAACGCTGGGGTAACTTGTATACTGTACCGTTCGTATAGACGGGTGTTATTGCGGTTCAGTAAAGTAGCAAAAGGCAGGGTAAACAGTGGACCCTGAGGGACAACGACCAGTCTGACCCCGTCAAATGTTCTTCAACGGGAGAAATCAAGTACGAGCACAGCTTCGAGAGGTAAACAGGAAAGTTTTTGTGTAATTTGGGAATGTTTGGCGTCGTGGCGAGGACTTATGTTACTACAGTCCAGTCCATGCTGTCCAGATGTTTTGACAACGTCTCTTCGATTTACGTTTCTTAGCCTCTGAATGGAAGCTGCTTCATACAATTCATTCAAACATTTATTCCGTGCAAAATCGTATTTAGACTGAGTGGCTTCTGGAGTAACGTCATCCAAAACAGAAGTTTCGAGAATTCTTTCTTCTAGATCCATCACAAACGTTGTTTTTATTCTTTCATTTTCAGTAGTAATCAATGATCGGAGTTTCATTTTAACTCCACTCTGCCTTACTTCGATCTCGTCGTGCAAAGTAATGGTCCCGAATTTTCGAATGTTCAAAGTCTTTCTCAAAGTTTTTCGAAGTTTTTCTTTATTTATAAATTACCCAGACGTGTAAAACGTTATCAATGCCAAAGCTAAAAAACAGAATCGATCCATTCGGAGTTGATCGTACCACGTTTAAGGAAGCTTAGTTGAGGAGGATCTCGTTCCTCTGTGAAGATGGGTGTTATCTGTGCCAAAAGAATAACAAGGATTTCAAGGTTTCGATGAAAGTCGAGAGACGACAGTCTCAAGTCGACAATAAAAGCGAATTGAATAAAAGAAAAAGCTGATTTTGTACCAACACATCATTGGGGGCGCAGTACACCTCAATAAGGGTCGGGGCAATGCTCCCCCGGAAATTTTTGATTTCAGAAGCTCTAAAACGCTATTTCCTGCATTTTGAGAGCAATTTTAACCCAAAAATTGTAAAAAGTGGACTTAACTGGCTAATTTCAGCTCCAATAACTGTAAATATGTACTTCATAACTAATTTTTTGTTCTAACCTGATCAAATAAATTATTAAAAAATGGCGATTGTGGTTAATAATGACGGGGCCCGGTCCCTCCACTTCTATTATTGTGGAGCCCATACCCCCACGGCCCCACCACTTTCTACCCCTGTGTGTAGCAATCACAAGCTTTTGATGTTCAGCTCAGCAATGATTTCGCGACGTATAAGCACGTAAAAATGAAGTCGAGGGGATTTTTAGGCTATTAGCTCAAATTTCATCCCTTCTACACAGTGGTTGAATTCATAGAGATCATATATTAACTAGAGAGGGCATTGTAGCCAAATGTCCCTCAACAGCAAGTAAGAGCAGATAAAAAATTGAAAGGCCGCCATCTTGAGTAAATTGGGGGCCAAACCACTTCACTTTTGTCGGTTGTTTTTTCTTTTTTGTATAAAAAGCATACAAAAAAATTAAGGAAATAAGAGGGATTTTCTTTTGAATAGATTAATCGCTCTTAATTACGGTGAATTGACGTTTTTTAAACCAATTAAATGATATTTTTGAGTTAATTCATGAACGAGAATTTGGGTGAACTCTGGAGCAGACGGTAAAGGGCCTGGAGACAATGGATTTGGCCTCCAATTTTTCCTCAAAATGGCGGGTGTTCGATTTGTTACGAATTTTCGGCCCCCATGCCCTCTCTAGTTTTATAGGATCTCTATGGTTAAATTCCCCACTCCGGGGAAGACCTAATTATCAAATTCCCTACTCCCCTAGCTTGGCAAAAAGTCAGATGCCTGGGACATGTTTTAAACACTTGCCAATTTGAGATGAGTTGCCAGCTATTTTAATTCAGAGGACTTAGATTTAGGATAGTCAAAAGGTTTGGGAAACTGCCAGAACATAAGAATGTTTAAACTGACGTTTCGAGCGAAGGCCCTTCGTCGGAGTGAAACGTTTCACCTTTTCGCCTTTTGACTATCTACAAGCCGTTCTATACTGCCGACGCAGCACTCTAATTTTTATATCTAATTTTTATATCATCGTTTTGACTTAGATTTAAAACTGATAAGGGTAACAAGCTCAGGAAAAGTCCTGGACTGGCTCACATAATGTAAATTTACTAACTTCTTTGCCAACCGCGGGCCACGTGTTTTGAAGCACTGGCAATTTTTATATAGGATCGTTAAAGATCGCTTATTGTCGGAATTAACCGGAGAAAGGTTGGAACCACGCGAGTAGACTCCATCTTGGAAACAACTATGGGAGATTATGAAATAGAGCGAGATGTTAGTTCAAAATTGGACTCTTTACGGAAAGATTCCTATAAGTCAGATAATGGTAAGTTGTTTTAGGTTTCCCTATATTTTTCGGTCAGTACGATGGTTCAGAAACATGGAAAAATGGACACTAAAAGTAAGACAATCTATGGAGGATTGACTTGATTTATTATGTATCATGTTAAGATCTAAGGTTTAGCATAACTAAAGCCACAGGACGATTTATCTACCACCTTGTTAAAATTATTGGAAAAATTGATCAAAGACATTTACTTTAACGACAGAAGTGATCAGGAAAATCTAAATTAAGATTCTTCTGTCTGTGTCCGTGTGTTGTGTTTTCCAAAAACCCCGAGCAAACGAATGTTCTGTTCGTTTTACTTGACGTCGGAAGTTCCAAGTAGCAAAGGAAACAGGGTGAATGAAGAGATGATGTTCAGGATAATCCTCCAAAAAGTCTCGAAAGAGTATATTGAATGTTGCTAAAGAGCTATTCAGCGAGCTCTCCCTGAACTTACTTGAAATTATGGTTCCAGAAAGAACCGCCGACACAATTTTTACCCAAGCATTGCAAACATTAAATTTTTTTGATGTTGGTTGGTTTATAAAAGAACTAAATTGGAAAAAGAAACAAACTGAAAAAAGAATGGAAAAGAATTGTGTTGTAGGTGACCAAAAGGGTTGGAAAACTGCTGGAACTTGGGAGTATAAAAGCTGATGTTTCAAACGAAGGCCTTTCGTCAAGGCCCACTGACATTTCTCTCTGACAAAGGACCTTTGCTTGAAACAACAGTATTTCTGCTCCTAAGTTCTGGCAGTTTCCCAGCTCTTTTGGTTTTCTACAAGTTGTTCAAAACTGCCTTTGCAGCACTCTACTTTTACACATTGTAGGTGCTTGAGGTTTTACTAGGGATGGGCGATACTTAGAAAAACTATCGATACCAGCCGATACTTGCAAAAGTATTGATACCTTCGATACTGAAAAAAAGTATCGAAAATGTCAATACCAACTGAGCCTGCAATATTTTTAATCAGAACGCTATAATATATGTTGAACCTCATGTAATACACAGCTAAAAGAATTTCGTCGGATGAAAAAAAGATGCATGAAAATTGTTTCAGTTTGCTGGCTCAACTTGCTAAGAAGTATTTGTGTGTTCCAGATACATCTGTCCCCTCAGAGAGATTATTCTCCAAAACAGGTGAACTTGTATCAATGCTGGCTGAATGCAAAAACATTGATATGATGCTATTTTTAAATAAGAACATGTATCCATGTATAGTTGAACTATTAGAAATCATAGTTTACTACTGTAGATTGACATTATGTGTCTGTAAATTATCATATTGCAACACATTGTCAAGGAAAACTTTACCAATACTTTACTCCAAATAATTAAAATCTTTTATATAAAAAATTGTAGTATCGGTATTGACCAAAATTCATGGTAACGAACCGGTATTGTATCGAACCCAAAATGTTTGGTATCGCCTACCCCTAGGTTTTACAAAAGCAGTCACTGTGGGCTCAGATACTTTGCACAATTTCATTTCATACAGATGAAAAAACTGTTTGCCTGAACACCTTGTTGTGTCTTTTATTTAATTTCATCGTCTTCTGAACAGAGCATTTTATGGCATACAAGTGGACTAAGGAGGAATGGTTGTTATGGGTACAAGTTTTGGGTACCAAGGTACAGCAGTTGAGCTTCTGCTGGCATTTTCCAATGTTGCCAATTGAAAATGAAATAATAACTCAGCAATTGCTCAGTAAATCTGGCAAAAAGTCCCGGGTTAAAAAGTTTTTTTTTTACTTTTAAGGTGTAAATAATGAAGCACTTCACATTTTACCAGTGACTTTGTTCATGTCCTCATTGTAAATTTCACATGGTGTAAACTTCCTGGGTCTTAACAAGTTTGTGCACTCAATTTTCAATTGAGAAGTGACTAGTATGTCTTACGTCTCGGCACTTAATTTTCTACTTCTGTTTTGAAACCTCAGCATCTTGATGTTGTAAGACAATCAGAGTGGCTAACAGAAGCGACATTCTTATACCTGTAATATGATATGTTTGGCTACAAGTTTAAATTTTTCGGAGCAAGCCCTAGCACAGTAATCTGCTCACCCAGTCTGGAACAATTAGAAATGGGTAAGTGCCAGGGTTCAACATAACAGGTTGTGAATCATGATTCACAACCGAAATTTTAGAAATATCAGAAAAATCACAACCTGGTTTTCGGAAAAGACAATTCTAACAAATTGAATTTGATGTTACACTTTCAAGTGTGGTTTTTGCTGTTTATTACTGTAAATGTTTCACCCTGTCTGAAGGATCTGAGATGTGATAAGACCATGGATCAGATGTTTTTTGTGTCACTGACAAATTTGTCTGGTACTCGAAATTTCTTACAGTGCTCATGTGTTTGGCGATCTCATGGACAGACAGCTATGGGTGTTTTGTGACAGTTATACTTAATTCTGCATCACACTGTATACTGTACTACATGTGCTGTGTGTTCACTTACAAGTAAATGTTAGGAAGTGCTTACATTTATTTCTAAACATTAAAAGTGTGCAGTTATAATCTTGTCACACTGACTAATTTTGTGATTGTGGGGATAATAAATCAGGACCCATTTTTCAAGAATTGTTTTTAACCTTGAGTGCATAACATGTTGCAATGGGGAGAATCAGGATAAGCAAAATCTGATTTTATTAGGGATTTTCTGAGAAGTTGCAGAGTGGTCCATTGGTAAAACCACAAACAAAACATTACAGGAAGGATGATACTGGGTGTTTAGTTCTGATTCCAGTATCAGATGATAATATCAAAAATTAAGGGATAAAACAAATACTGAAAAATACTGACATACTGAGAATTCAACATTTGAGCATGCAATGAGATGCAGGAATAATTATGATGATATTCCAACTTTACTTCTTAGTTGTTGTCCAGTTGATGACAAATCATTTATGTTTGATAGACAATGATAGAAGAAGAAGAAGGTCCAGATCTCGTTCCCCTAGAAGAGACAGACGTTCCCGTTCAAGAAGTTGGGATAGAAATAGACGGAGAAAAGATCGATCACCAGATCGCAGACGACGCAGGTAGTTTATTGTTGGGGCCCTGCGTTTTTACCCAAAAGATCTTACTAGTTAGGAAATTTTTAATATTCAGCCATGTAATATATTTGCACTTTATATGCATTACTTTATTCAGGCAAGAGCTTTTAACAAAAGCAATATTTGTGATTGTTGACGGCAAGAGGTTTAACAATATCATTGTCATAAACCTGGAAACAGTCATGCCATCTTGTTGCTCAGGAATTAATTTTTAATTGTTGAAATGATCATCTAAATATTTAAGAAAAATGTATTATAAGACAGTTCAAAGTCATTTATTTATCACCCAGTAGTGCCAATGTTAACAAACCATGTAAATATTGACTAATATTAAGAATTTAAGAACAGCATTTTCTTTGAAACAAATTTTGTATTTTATGTTTAGGTCACGAACACCATCACCCCCTAAGCGCAAAAGGTAAACATGTGAATTTATATTCTGACCTACGGCAGTAGTTTTCAGAAGCATTTATCCACACTAGTGATAGAATGTTTGCCCTTTGTAACAGCACTTTGCATTCTTGTTCATAGCCTGGACAGTGTATCTGATCAATAAGTTCTATCCAGTTAAAATATTTGCTATCCAGTAGATAGTCATCCATGATTTCAATAACTGGACTTACACAGTGGATAAATTTTGTTAATTTATCATTCATGTTATTTGCAGCAACATAATAAAATGAAAAATCAATTTATATACAATAGTTTGAAAAATATAGTTGCCTTTAGTGGTATTCAGGACATGAAATTTGAAGCATGTATTATGATATTTGTGTGATACAAAGTTTTAATGTTGGATGCTAGGCATCACAAGCATGTATACCAATAAAGTTTGTAACTCCTGACAGTTTCTTCTGGATTTTTTGAATATTTATATTATCATGACAAAAATAGCCCTTTAGTTAAAGCAAATTTTGCATGTATGTATCTGCCCTGACTTGTTTTAAAGAAAGATATTGTAGTTGTACACCACATTGAATGAACTCCATGAATGAAGAATAGTTTAAAGAGGCTCCCTAGGGTAATTTTATTGGGAAACTGGTAACTAAATATGACTGGGTACACATGCATAGACAGCGATCTTGTCAAATCGTTATTCTATCACAACAACACCATCCATGTCACTACAAATGTGAAATTTTTGGATGTTTGCTTTGATGAATTTTTGAACTTGGTAATTAAAGTAAACAGAGTAAGCTCAACAACATATCTAATTTTCAAAAGACAGAATTTTTAAAATCCACTGCTTTGCTGTTATTTAGAATAAATTCATTATGGGATATCCCTCCAGCTGGATTTGAACACATGGATCCAGTGAGTTACAAGAAAATGAGAGGTAGGCTTAATTAGCACAGAAGGAATGTAGCAATAGGATTAGATTGACACTCCAAAAAACATTTTTCAGGACTCTATACACTTAATATACTAGCTGATGCTTTCATCCTAACAAACTACAAAATGCCACTAATTTCATAAGAAATTTCCCATAAATCAAGTTCACTGAGTTTGAGCCCAAAAGTTAGAGGCAGTGGAAATTTGGTCTTAATCACTTACAATTAGATATACATTACATGTGTATATATATGCCGCCATCAAAGAAAACACTTATTACGTCAACAGCACTAATTACTATGTAACATGATCAGGCATTCTTTGTATATATTCCACTGTGCTATAGTATCATATTCATTCACCTGATGAGTGTGGCAAGTTCAACACCTGCCATACGAAACAGATCTGTAGTGATTAAAAATTCGATGAAGTAACTCATGTTTTCACTTTGTTGTGTATTATATATATATATATATATATATGTATGTATGTATATAATGGTTTAAATATCAATAACCACTTTTGTGAAATTCCAAGCCTTGAGACAATAGCCTCTAAGTTTAGACCTTAAATTCAGTCAGATACATAGTGGACTTGATTCCAGGAGAAACAATTTTGAATTTGGCAAGGTTTGTAATTTGTAAGACAAAACTGCTGACCATCATAGTAGGTACTGCAGGCCTGACCACCTTTTGGGGCGTTCTTTTTAGGACTTTAAGTAAGTCCAGTCTTGTTTTTAATTTTTATGTCTTTTTTGTAGCTGCTGGAGAAATCCCCACTGCTGGTCCTGCTCTTCCTGGAGCAGTCACTGGCATTACACAAGCAAGCAATATCAGTCGGCAATCTCGACGTTTATACGTAGGGAACATACCTTTTGGTATTACTGAGGTAACAAAATATGATGAAATTTTGTGAACAAAGATAAATATTAGAACGACTAGAGGACGATCGTCAAGCTCATTTACTTGTGACTTTGCCACGTCGTGACTTCTGCTTAGGCAGTACATATGATGAACCTGCACCCTAGCTCGCCATCTGAGTTGTAGAGGCTCAATGGTTAGAGTGTCTCACTGGTCATCAGAAGGTTGTGGGTTCGATTCCTGTCTAGGGCTCAGAAATCGTTTTTCTGAGTAAATGAGTTTGACGAACGTCCTCTAGTCGTTCTGACATTTACCAAGCTCCCACATGAGCAGACTTTCTTTTCAGTGTTTAAGTGAAGATAAATATTAAACCCAGCGAGGAAGAAAACAAATTATTTCTTCGTAGGAAAATTTCCTGGACAGGATATTTGAATTAACATGTCAATCTTAACCAGAAGACAATTTCAAAAAGTAAAAAAATTAAACAAATAAGGAAAAAGAAACCTGACATCTTGAGAACTCATGAATTAAGTATGCAACAAGAGGTGGGGATAATTATGATATTTTAACTTTATTTCAACGTCATTGCCAAATTGAATTGACAATGACTTTGAAGTAAAGTTGAAATATCATGATCATAATTATTTCTGTATCTTGTTGCATACTTGAATCTGGAGTTCTCAAGGTGTCAGTTTTTTTAGGTATTTGTTTTCTTCTTAACCATAACTTTTACCATTGTCTGCCAAAGGCTTCCACTTGGATGAGTAAAGCTGTGTGGCATTAGACCAAGTGAAATGATTTTTGCCATCTTGGTGAACAATGGATGTGCCAAGAAGTTAGCATTATTGAAGGCTTATTAACTGAGCACAAGGTCCAATCAGCTTGCACCATTTTTGCACATGGATCTGAAAACTAGTTTGCCATATAATAAAGCACATACATATGTGAACTACTGAACAGTCTTGTAACATGCTATCTTTTATTCTTGATGAAGTTTTAAGGCTTTGTAGTAAACTGTTGTTGATCCTGTAAAGTAGTTCAACTATGAAGTTACTTTTTATGTTGTCTAAGTCTAGGTAGAAAACAAAACATACACCGAATAGAATCACCTTGTAAAACTCAAGATATGAGTAAAAAACAAGAGAGAATGTTCAAACGGTAATAGTATGAATTTATTGCAAATTCATCATCAGACCAAGCGAAAGTGACCAAATTCATCATCAGACCAAGGTCTGATGATGAATTTGCAATAAATTCAAAATATTACCATTTAAACATTCTCTTTTGTTTTTTACTCATATCTTGAGTTTTACAAGATGATTCTACTTGGTGTATGTTTTGTTTTATACTTTTTCAAACTATCGGCTGGCTATGGTTTTTAAGTCTAGGTAGTAATAGTTGATATTAATATTATGTTTTTAATTGTAGGAGTATTTTAAATTATTAAATTTGTTGAATTCAATAGGTTTCCAAGTAATATTTAATTGTAAAGTTTACCAAATTTGCTTCTCACTCAATTACAAATTATGAGGAAAAGGACTTCAAGGAAGTTTAATTAGTCAAGATTTCCGACTGATATAATCATTTTGTTTGTATGGTAAATTTTCAGGAACTGATGGTTGAGTTCTTCAATGCAAAGATGCAAGAATGTGGTTTATGTACTGCCAGTGGAAGGCCTGTGATCACTGCTCAAATCGACATGGAGAAGAATTATGCCTTCCTTGAGGTTTGTTAATTGGGCATTACCATTGTAGCTGTTCCTAATGTATGAGCATGAAGTCAGCAGTGCTTCAGATTACAGTCATCGGCATCTAAGTGTGAACACCGCTGATGAAACCATGTTCTAATTTGAATGCCAAAGTTGAACGTTTTGAAATTGACATCGTGAGATCAGTAAGATGCGATTTGGTCAAGTGCAGATTTCAGTGGCGATGATTGATTCATTTGAACTAGTGTAACGAAAAAGTATTACGTTTTCAAGCCAACCGTTTAATTTTTTTCATCAACGGTGTTTACGCTCAGATGACAGCGACTGTAACTTGTGGCTCTGATCTTTAACAGGACACTGGGATGAAAATTTGCTGGTGCCAGGAGCAAAGTCACTATAAGACGCCATATTGCCTCCCGCAACGCTTTTAATACGAGTGGAACCCACGTTTATAGCTGCCAGCGCCTGCGTTTTTTGGGTTCGTTTTCGAAACATCCCTCCCCAGGATTTCTTCGTTCATTTTGGCACTTTTAGTTCTTTCTAGTGAGATACAAACACGGCAGTGTCATAAAAAGAGATGACTTAACTAATTCTGGACGAACAGAAGACCGTTACTTTCTGTGTACTTTTTTGCTTGTAAAGAAATGAAGGGCGCTTTTGCCTCTAACAAGGAATTCCGGTTGGAAAATTTAAGGTTGTCAGAAACCAGTAGTCTCAGTATTTTGTCTTTATGAAGGTTGTACCCCATTTTCTTTCTAGTTCCGTTCAGTTGAAGAAACAACACAAGCAATGGCGTTTGACGGAATTATTCTTCAGGTACGTTGCTTGAGCTTATAGTGCAACTGGTTTCACTAAACTTACTTTGTAATATGCGAGCTAGGTTACCGCAGTTTCACAATCATAATAGAATAATATGCTAATTCATAAACACTCAATTCAATTACTCAACTCTATTCAGATGCCAAGTTGAAACATGCAAGCTATGTCACGATCCTATGTGTTAAAAACCTTATCTAAATTGGCCGATGTTGTGCGGCATGTGGTAGCTTGGTGTATATACAACTACGAATCAGTACAAATCGTAACCTTCACTCTTCCATCTGAGTCCATGTAGCTCAATGGTTAAAGCATCTCACCGGCGATTAGAAGGTTACGGGTTCGATTCCCGTCAGGGGATCAGATAACCTTTCTGAGTTAACAAGCTTGAGGGGCATGCGCAGTTTCAACCTGTTTAAAACCTTGTTTGTTTCCTTGATTTCAGGGCCAGTCTTTGAAAATTAGGCGTCCAAAAGATTATCAAGCAGTTTCCGGAGGTGGAGGTAATGTCATCAAATTACTGAACCGATTCGGCCCGTGGATACCTTTCCTGGGCTTGCTTGTTTATTTATTTGTTTGTTTGTTTGTTTGTTCATTGGAGTGCGCTAATTTTTTAGTCTTTAATAGAATAATCCTTAAATATGTATCTGATTTTATTTTATGTTATAGAGGCTTCTACGGTACATGTTCCAGGTAATCTTAATTTTTTTACTTGATCTCTATCAATGAACTCTAAAAAGACTGGAACGATAACTCCATAAGCTTCTCCTTATGACCAGGTGAGGCCAAATTTCTCTCCCGTGGGTGCTGCCATGTATGTATGAATCACACGTGTTTCGTTCGTGCAGCTACCATGTACATATCAAACATGCGTATTTCTTACGTGCAGCTACCACGAACCGGCAATACTAAGCCAATAGTGACAGTTTTTCGATCTATTTTAGTTCATATATTCTCGTTTTACGGCAATAAGAACATCCCTGAATGATAAAATCTATCAAGTGTAAGGTTAACGAATCTTTCGTCCTGGTCTTGCTCTAAGATATGTTAAAAAAACCTTAGAACGTCCAAGGAAAACGAAAAAAGAGGAGTTTCCGAATTGTTTTTTAGACCGAACCTTTTTATTTGTTTAACAAATTCATATTTTAGTAACAACTGTTTCTCAAGAATATGTAAGGTGAAAGACCACTTATTTCTTTTTCATATGGGAACTGGAAAGTTGTCGTAAATTGATAAAATCTTTGCCTTTTTTTAAGGATGTTGTAATACTCGTTAGGTAAAAAGGACTGGGGCATACCTACATGTCAGCCTGCATGGTTGGGTTCAAAATTCAATCTGAAGTTATGGTTTCAGTCTTTTTAGAGTTCACTGATCTCTATTGACGGCTTCAGAAACCCCGAAAAGACTGGGTTCCGGTTAACCAACGCGAGCTATGATTGGTCAATTGACCTCCTTAGCTTCATATGTGAATTGGCCGTTTCTGACCACGTAAATGTTTTGGTTCTTCATTATTCTAATGACTACGCTTTGATGCGTATCTGAATATTATTAAATTTCCAAAGAACAGTTCTCCGGAGGGACATCACATGAGCTGAAATGGGTGAACAGACATCGAAGCTAAAGAGATCTATTGGGTTGTGCTGCTAAATAGTACTCTGCCGATTAGTCCGGGATGACCAGCTGCGCTATCCGCGCTTTGAACATCCGAAATTAAATTTTGTTAGCTGAATAGCGAGTTATCACACGGTCCCTGCTCCGTAATTAGGCAGTTTATTGTAAAGTATACCTGATTATTATATGGTTGTAGCAGTTGAACTGGAAAAATGCATGGTGAGCGACCAGTGGAAGTACATTATGCTACATGTATGATTTTCGTAGTTGTCCAAAATCTCATTGGTAAGGCATCAACCGTGTTTGCGTAGTTTTAAAGTAGTCCAGTTTTCGAGTGTCTAAAGTTCCACTCAACCGGAATCAGTTGCGAAAAATGCAATTGTAGGGCTTCCGTGTGGGAACCGAGCATTTGAACCTGCAAATGGAATGTAGAGCTTCGCCAACTGAACTACGTTTGTGGTATGAGTCGATATACTAGTTTTAATCTTGTCACCTTTAGTTGTTAAGAATGCACACTCACGATACGAAGCTTTCAGCATTGGAATTTTTTCTTCTAATGAATACGGTTTAGCTCGACTAGTTGCAAACCCTTCACTCATAGTAATGAAGAAGCGAAAGCAAATGTACCCTAAATGGAAAGTAAATATTTTATCGCAATGCAATGAGCAGATAATCACTTTTAAACTGTGTAGGAGATTGTTAGACACCTCAGTGAAAATTAATATTGTGCTGGAGCAGTTTTAATTATGATCAGTAAATTTAACAGTGAGGTAAAGCAGTAGCCATCAAAGACGTAATGGAAGTAGTTGAGCAAGTGTAGTCGAAATAAACACCAGAGCGAGAATTAGTGTAGGTTACGGTGCCTTGTGGGAACATCGTTCTGGAACATGTATTCCTATGTTCAACTCATTTCTTTTGTCTATTTTCAGGTGTCGTGTCAACTGTTGTGCCAGATTCACCTCACAAAGTCTTCATTGGTGGATTACCAAACTATCTAAACGAAGACCAGGTCTCTAGTTATAGTCCGAGAATTATTCATTGCTTCGCTGTCGTTTGCTTCAAATAGAGACCCAATTGCAAGCTAGCCGTCTTAGTACAATTATAAAATCAAACGCAAAGGTTCCTGACCACTCGATGGACTACCAACTTTCAGCGTATCTCTATGAACAAAATTGAGTAAGCTTTGTTTACCCTTGTTGCTAACCAGTTCACGTCTTGAACTAGCTCGCTTGGTTGGTTACCTTTATTCCCTAGGGCTTCAGGAAACGTAGGACAGAAGCAACCAGCTGAATGAAGTATCTCATTTCGTGAATAGAGTGGCCACAAGTTTAAACAAAAGCTAGCCGATTTTGCCCATGTAAAAACTATATGCTAAGAAAATGTCTGCTCTTTTTCAGTGCAAGTATTCACTGAATATAAATTGGCATTGTCAAATTATGGACAAGGTTAAGGGCGTTTAGCTTTTGTTGTATGTCGGTCTTCGTCTTTTGCAGCTTTATTTTCAGGTTGTTTTTAGATTTCTCGTCTCTGGATGATATATTTCTCAGATAAAAATCACTGGAGCTTGCGTTCTAGGCCACTATAAAAGGAAGTTCTTTTTTGTAGGTTATTTTTTCTTTCAGGATTGTTCATTCCCGTCCAGCAATTTTGTTGACTTGTAAGTTGAACGTGCAATTGAAACGAAACTGTTCGTTGTAGATTCCGTTTCTGAAAAAATTTTAGAGTTTGTTATTTTTCAGGACATTTCAGGTCATCTTTAAATTTTCAGTGCTTTCTTTTTGCAGCGTCGTGTTTCTCTATTTCAGGGAATATCTTTACCAGAAAGTACATAACTCGTTTGGTCATGTTCGTACAGCACAAGTACTTTTTTTTGAAATACCGTATTAATATGAAGAAGTATCTTTACTGGTCATGCAATAAGCATAGTGCATACCTTGTCCATAATTTTTAGAAAGAATTCTGCGGTGCGTTGTACTTTCAGTGTGGGTCTCTATTTGAAGCGAATCATTACAAAGTTACCATAAATGCAGGAACACATTGAGCAAGGAAACTGGTTGTGCCTAAAATGATGACTTAGGCTAAACGTAGAATTTAGCGCGATTACTGTCAATTAACCTGTACTTTAATGTATTTAAAAGATCTTAACTGACGTATTTTCTTCGATTTTTTCCCAAATTTTACTCCCTAGCTTAGGGGAGCCTAAAAACCGTCTATCCAATGGTTGAAAGGCAAGTTACGTTCCTAACAAACTGGTCTCTCTTATCTTGGCAAGATGGCATCAAACTTATATGGCCTTACGCTTAGCTCTCATTTCTAGTACCTCAACACAAAATGCCTGACTGTTGGCTGGCGAATTACCCCATGAATTATTTGCAACGAGATAAATATGCTACGTCCAGCGAATATTGTTCTCATGCAATTGTTTCGAAAAACACACGCAAAGACGCACATTTAAACTAGGTTTTTAGAGTGGAAAAACGGAATAACCAAAACTAGAATGGGTATTGTATGCTGCATGTTGTTTTGTGAATTTGTTTGTCCTGCAGTAGCTCTACTTGGTTATGCGCAACGTGACTGTTATTCTGGTAAAATCTGGGGAGTGTGTGTTCGTATGGATCCTACATTCAGTCCCAGTCCCTTTTGATAAATATGAGTTATTTGCAACCTGATATCATGTAAAATCACGTGTGATTTTGAGTGTTTAGGTACAGTTATCGCAAACACTTGAATCTTAGGGAAACAGCCAGTAAAGTTTACTCAAACTGGTAGTTTTGATTTTCCCGAGTAAATGTATCTGATACTTAGTCGATGAAAGTTATAGCGAATAGACGGTCTTTCCTTGGAAACGACACCTTGAAATTAGATTAAAAGAACGGGCTTCGATTAAAGCGCCGCAAATTAAAAAGGCAGGTTTTTTCTTATGGTGAGGCCCTACCCTCATTTCCGCTGCCTGAGAACAAATAACCATTCTCGGAAATTTATCTTCTTCATTTAAAACATTTCCTGGTGCAACGCCATTCTCCCATTCTTGACGGACTACCAGTCTTTGATGCGCATAACTAGGCCAAGTATAGACCGTATAGACTAAATCGGATAAACTTTGTTTACCTTTGCTGCTAACCAGTTCACTTTGTGAGGTAAATCAATTGGCTGATTACTTTATCGACGTTATTTACACACGGTTTCATATTACTAGCTAACTATTTATGAAAAAATCAAAGTAAGAGATTCGAGTTAGCCGTGCTCTCTCTAGAAAGACCTTTACCACACTAATTTCACATATACAGTGCTAGCGCTTATAGATAAAATGATACAGTTACAGTAAACTGAATATAAAAATACTTGTTATGTTAATTTAGAGGTACTGTTATTTAGATTTTGACTTAAATTGGGTAAGAATAGCGGTTATTTTACTGCTTATCACTTTGGGGGCTATTCCAAACCCTCAAACCTCTATAGCCAAATGATTTGTCCACGTAATTTGTTTTTGGATTTTTGTAATGAGAAATTATGCTTTGATACTCAGGTGATCTGACGATAAAGTTTATTCTACAGGTAAAACGTTTTGACGAAAAACTTCGGGACATCTCTTTTTGGACCTTAAACATTAAATTCGATAATTGTTCCATCCTTTTTTGATTTAAATTCAACAACTCAATATTTTTTAAAATACCACCCTCCTCGGGTGATTATAGAAGCGCTCTGTTTTTTCTAGCCTCTTAAGTTTATTTTGATTATCTTTGGTTGGTATCCTGTTGTGTGCTGACAAAAAAGTCCCAAGTGAGTTATCTCACAATGTAAATTGTATGGCAACAAGCGAAAACAAAGTTCAGCCGATTTTGTCTATTCATCATGGCTGCCAGTTTAAATATTCTTATATGTGCATTTTAAGTAGCCCCACTCGTCTCGTTTGGAAGAATAGATTGTTTTGAATTACAAACTTGTGGACGAGGTCAGTGAGCCAGTTTACATGCCCATAAAAGGACAAATTTAAACAGCCGCCATTAAGGATTAGGTGTGCACTTCACTTGACGAGAACAGACTGCTTACACTCGTTAACATTCTGTACGAACAGCCAAGAAGTGAGTTATTGCAACTAGTTAGAGAATTGGGGAAAATCGACTGTAATTTACGTGCTATTAGAGGCTGCGTGAAAATACTATTTTTTTTGAAAATAAGGAATGTACAGTTCAACTAGTAAGTTTTATTTCAAGGAGTGATATTAAAAGTGAGGCAAATGTATTTGAGAAACATGAAGAAATATTTGTCATATTGCTCGCTCGCGCTTGTCTTGTTCGGATTTTGTCTTTTTGAGAATGATGTTTCGACAATGTGATATCTGTTTTAAACCTCAACAAAAAATCACGGTGTGAAAAAACATGATTATGTGTCCGAACTCGGCACCGTTTTTTCTTTATTTGTTCAGAATACGTTTCATACTTTAGGGATCACAGCATATTTGAAATTACTTCGGCAGAACTGTAACGAATCATCTCAGAACTGCAGTGACCACCTTCTATGTTCAGGCGTTCTACAGTCCGTTTAGTACTAGTGAGCAGTTTGTTCTCGGTCAATGACAATTATCGCAACCAAAATAGCAGTGTTTAATGTACTTTATTTAAATCTCGTTTCCTTATTGGTAGTTTTTCTTTCTTTCAGGTAAAAGAATTGCTGGCGTCGTTTGGGGAACTGAAGGCATTCAATTTAGTGAAAGACAGCGCCACCGGTCTCTCAAAGGGATACGCGTTTTGTGAATATGTTGATATGTCAATTACAGATGTGGTAAGTAGAAAGTCTACGCCACTGAACTCCACATACCGTGGATGGTTGCTCCTTCAAAAGTGAAGCCAAAACCTGTTTGGTCGTTTCCCCCCGTCCCTCATGTGGTCACATTGATTAGAACCAATCCCTAATACGAACCCTGACCCAAGAGCTACCCCGTGGACACCAAAAACATCAAAACTTTCAGGGGGAGTGACACCCTTCAAAGGCACACCTCACTTTGGGCTTGACGACCAAAGTTTTCTCCCATGTGGTCAAAAACGAAAAGTGGCTCAGTTACCCCGAAGATACCCCCAGGGTAAGTTAGTCCGACTGGAGAAACGTCTAAAAGGCCTCCATAACCGCCATTTTTAATTTTACATTTTGATTTGTTAATTTACTGGATTCAGAAGTCCAGTCTATGTAGAGTCCAGTGGTTCACGTTTGGCATTTTAGCACCTAATTGAAGATTTAACATCACAAAGTGATTTGCCTGGCGGTCGTTGCTTCAAAACCGCCATGCAAATTGGTCTGTGACGTCTTTTCAGCCGTGGACGCATGCCGCTTTCTATCTCGATTGTGCCTAGCGTCTTGTAAAGAGTTCTAAATAGGCAATATAATACGTTTCTCCAGTAGGTAAACCCTCTGGGTCGTGTTGTTCAACGGGCGATATAAACATTAGAGTGCTGCGTCGGCAGTATTGAACGGCTATGTAGATAGTCAGAAGGTTTGAGAAACTGCCGGAACATAAGAATGATTAAACTGACATTTCGAGCGAAGGCCCTTCGTCGGAGTGAAACGCGAAGGGCCTTCGCTCGAAACGTCAGTTTAATTATTCTTATGTTCCGGCAGTTTCTCAAACTTTTTGACTATCTACATAGCTGTTCAAAGGGCGATTAGCTTAATCCAGGATTAGTGAAAACTTTGTGGATGAAATACTGCTAATGTAGGAAAGAACGTTTAAAGTTTTCTGTTCATTTATAGATATAGGAAGGCTTTATTCTGGAAAGTTTAAACAAAAGTTGTAGAACAGAACATGTCCAATAAAAGATCCGATTAAATTTTAACCCAAGATTAGCTGTAGTCGTCCTTTGAACAACCGGGCCCTGGCAAACATGAGTTTTCGCCATAGGTGCCAAAATAATCATCTCAAGTCCTTTGCGGACTCTTAGCCTGGGTTCACCGGTGATACTGGTATTGGTACTTGGCGCTTCACTACGTGGCCCCCATAGATTGGTCAGTAAACTGTGTTACCCTGACATTTAATCGAAACCATGTCTGATTACTCACCTGGCTGCATTGGGAATTTGTTCGCATTCATAACTTTGTTTTCTTTTTTCTCCAGGCCATTCAAGGCCTCAATGGCATGCAGCTGGGCGAAAAGAAACTTATCGTGCAACGTGCTAGCGTTGGTGCGAAACAAAACATGAACAACGTAAGTATTTCAGCAACTGACGGACGGACGGAGAGGAAAGCGCGAGGGTAGGATGGGGGGTGAACGGAACGGGTGGATGTATGTGCAGGTGGTTGAGCGAGCGAGCAAAGTTCGAATTCGCCCGAGCAAACACTAGCAAAATGCGAGTTAACTAAACTTTTTTCGAGGGGATTCCCTTGTGACTCTGGTGGGATAATTCCCTGTCATCAAACTGTTTATTGTTGTCAAAAGTTAACCTTTTGCAAAGGCAGCAGCCAATTGAAAAAAAGAAATGGTTCTGTTGTTTTAGCTTGCTGATGTTTGGTTTTGACAGTAAGATTTAAACTCACGAGTGCATTTCTGTTTGTTACTTTCAAAATGAATTTAGAACCTTGGCAGGAAAGCAATCTCGTGACTGAATTACTTTGAGTGTAAGCTGTTTGTTTGCATATGGCAATCTTGGTTGGGTAGGTGAGGTCAGAAGTTAGTAAAGCTCAAAATGGTGGAATGGGATACTTAGGTTGGCATGCGGTGAAAGGATGGAAATGGATGGAAAGGATGTATAAGTTTGGACATGTTGAATTTGTGTCGTGTCCCATGGTTGTGAAATCAAGTGAATTTAAGGGTTATCGAGAAGGAAGACCGTAATCTAGTGTACTACTGCGTCATCTTCTCGACTTGCTCGCACTGCGTTCTTGGAAAATTCCTGAACTGTTCCGCGAAAATATTCAAATTTATTCAAATTACGCTTATACGAAGAACAGTTCTCCAAGGTTTTCTGGGTTTTTTTTTGTTTTGTTTTGTTGAGTAAATTTTGATCACTTACGTTATTTAATCACTTGATTTTGTATTTTCGTATTTGCATTGAACACCAAGCAATTGCGTTAGTTATATATATAGGTGTAGAGTTAATATAGGTGTTCAGGGAACGATTTCAACTTTCGCCATCTTGGCTCGAATTTAGATTTCGGTTCGAATTTAGATTTTCTGGGATGTATGATAAAAACTAGGTCCAAAAAGTGAGTTTTTTGGGGGTTTTTTTGCGGGCGTTACTGGTCACGGTTCGTTGCGTATCCGGATAAATGTTTCATCATTTTAATTTGGCTAACGATGTAACCAGACGAGAAGGAGTTTAGCCCATCTGGACAAGAAAGACTTAAGCCCGTTGTAATTAATCTGCACCCCATCTTCTTTTTTTTAGCCTGATGCCATCAACATGGTTCCCGTACAACTGCAAATTCCTGGTCTAGAGTTGAACAAGGCTACAACAGAAATGCCAACAGAAGTGCTATGCCTGCTAAATATGGTCCAGAAAGATGAATTATTCGATGATGATGAGTACGAAGGTAAGTGTCAGTCGCGTAGGGATACGTGATTCCTGCGGATGAAAGAAACCTGGTCAGTTGAAACTCAGTCACTAGGGAGTCCGGGGCATCAACCCCCAATTTATCAGGTGACTCGCGTAGGACTGAATGATTCATGTAGCCAACAATGTTAGCGTTAGGATTAGGATTGGAATCAGGATTAGAGCTGGGATTAGGGCTTGGATCAGAATTAGGATGCGGGGTAGAGATAGTGTTGGAGTTAGCATCACTGAACTCTATAACAGACTAGAAGGCTGACTCCAGTCAATGAGCTAACCTAAAAGTGAAGCCAAAAATGGCCAACATGGAGATCGTTTGGTCGTTTTCCCCAGGCCCCACGCGGATTTGGTCGTTGGTGTTTAGTCCTCTCCGAACAATTTACATGGGGAGTTTCCTAGGGTTACTGGACAACATGGGGGTTTTAGTCTTCAATCCCCGGTAGAAGATTTTGGTGGGCAAAGCCCCTGGAAATCCCATGTCTTAGGTTGAGAACTTACCCCCTGAGAAGTATTGGGTGTCCAGGGGTTAGCTCTTGGTTCCGGTTTGGGTTAAGGTTAGAGTTGTTGTTTGTGGTAGGGACTGGTTCTAATTAAAGTGACCGCGTGAGGGACTGAGGGAAACGACCAGAAAGGCCCCATTTCTGTCACCCTTCTATTGTAGAGTTCAATGGTTAACATTGGAGGTAGTGTTAGGGTTAGGGTTAGTGTTAGGAGTAGAGTTAAAATTACAGCTGGAATTAGAGTTCGGATTTGATATAGGATTAGGTTTTGGATTAGTGGTAGGGTAGGATTAGGATTAGGATTAGGACTAGGACGCTGGAGGCCAATAATTTCAAGTGCTTTTGTCTGGAATATTTTCCCGTACGTTACTTTTAGGTATCTATAAAAGCATGGTTTCTCGTGCAACTTTCAAAATAGATGCTCTCATTAGTTTTTAAGTTCAAATACTTTAGTGCACTTTTAAATACTCGCTAATCGGTACTCACTCCAGTTCGTAGCCACGGTGTCAACTATGCCACATATGAGAACAGTTCTTGAGTAATTCTTGACGAAACATACTGTAGCACGTGAATTTTTCAATTTATTGAATTGTCACAAAATTCTTGAAGAAAGAACTTTCTGGGAAATAGCTGAGGGCGAACCGGTATCATGTTCCGTTTATTTCATAATCTGTTAATTCTTAGAAATTTATGAAGATGTTCGTGACGAATGTTCTAAGTATGGAAACGTTGTAAGCGTCGAAATTCCAAGACCAACGCCCGAGTTCGAGCCCCCTGGCTGTGGCAAGGTATGTGATTCAGCAACGAAGCATTTAATAAATCTTTGAGAGTTAGTAAATTATCACACAATTGGTCGAAATATATAAAATGAAACAACTGCACGTACAACAACATGATGATGTAATTCTCTTAAACGTTCCTACAAAGCAGTTAAATCTCTGTCTCTTTTAACTAGATCTTTGTGGAGTTTTCAAGTGCCGACGAAAGTAAGGTCGCTTACCAAGCACTCACCGGACGAAAGTTCTCCAATCGTGTTGTCGTCGTGTCGTACTTCGAGCCAGAGAAATACCACAGGAAAGAGTTCCTTTAGAAAGTTCTAAATATTCCGTCTTAAACCGTTTATTGCCATCTCAGTTTGGCAAGAAATAACACAAACCACATAAACTTTACTGTTATCGGTCATACCACAAAATTTTACGGAAAGAGGTGACTGATATGTTTCTTTAATGTACAGTCTCCAAGGCATATTAAACCCTGGTGTCCATTTGATCGTCGCGATCTCCACGGTTGCTATGGTCTTTGATTAGCGGCGTATTTCTAAACAAGCGTTCGAACTTGCCACTGTAGACAGGGTGCCCGAGATGAGGAACCTGGACGTGTTATGTCCCAGTTAAACGATCAAACATTTTCATCTAACATCGTGTTGGATAAATGTGTGTGGTCGTTTATCCGTCCGTTTTAACTAGAATTTTAAATGGCTTCCGAAGTTTATTTTAAATCAAACGTTTTCATCCAATATTTTGTTCGATCAACAAATGTTTCATCGTCTAGCTGCCACGTCGAACAAGACGAACGTGCGTAAGCGATAAGTAGCCAATCGTAGATGGCCATTTCTGTGACGTGATATTCCTTATGATGTAAAATTCCGCGGTGTTTAAACAAAACGTTGCTTGAGCTCAAACTCGTTGAGACGTTTCCCAAACAAAGATTGATCATTTTGTCAAAAAAAACGGTGTGGGATGAAAATGTTTAATCGTTTAGCCGAGTTTCATTTTGCCCATTTTGCCCATTTTACCCATTTTGCCCATTTTGCCCGTTTTGCCCATTTTGCCCATTTTGCCCATTTTGCCCATTTTGCCCGTTTTGCCCATTTTGCCCATTTTGCCCAGTCCAAGCCATCGTAACAATCAAATGGACAACTGAGACTGGATGTTCGAAGAAAAAAATTAGCACTAATCTAGGGTTACCTAATCTAGTTTACGTACAGGTTGTTTGACCAAATAATTTCAACTTTAGCAGCATAAGACCTTTCTGAATCCACCCAAAGCCTGTTAAAGAAAATTCCTTTGCAATATGCTAAACGTGGCCAAAAAAATATTCCCTAGTTCAGAGTTAAGCTAATTCCCTTTTGAACATCCGGGCCGAGGCGTTGTAGAACTTTAGGCTTACTTGCATGTACATGTATTTAGTTCAGATTCTTATGCATTTTCAGATAAGGTACATTAAAACCAAGCTTTCCACTAGATGTTAAACCTTACTTGTGATCTTTGTCTTGGTGATAAGATTCAGGGTTTTCCCCTTGCACTTTTTGCCGAGTACACACGTAAAAATCTCACAACTTGTCGACAAGATGTGTTTGTAACTGGCTTGTGCCAAGTCGGTTAACAAGCTGTAGCAAGCCTGTTATTTCGCCAAGCTGGTACAAACTTGTGGTTAACAACCTTGTAGCATCTTACTTATTTGCGAGACAGTAGCAAGTTGTTGGAACAACTTGTAAAAAGCCCGTTGGAGTCATCAGTCTTGTTACAAGTCCGCAACAAACCGTTACAGACTTGTTAACAACCTGGGACAACCAGTGTGACCTCATCGCGGTGACCGCTTGTTGGAACAACCTTGTAACAACTTGTTTGCCAGCATCGAACAACTTGTGCGTTTTTACGCGTGCAGTGGTACATTTCCAAGACAATATTGTGCTGAAGCCAAAAGGGCTAGGAAACTGCCGAAAATTAAAGTTCGTAGAACTGACGTTTTCAGCGAAGGTTCTTCAGTGGAGTGAAAGTGGTTTGACGTTTCACTCCGACGAAAGGGCTGTCGCTCGCAACGTCAGTTCTATGAACTTCAATCTCTGACAGTTTTTTAACCCATTATTTTGGTCTTAAGGCTGATTTTTGTACCAAAATATTGTACTCTAAATGAAACTAGACTCGTTCTCAAAGGTTTAGATTTGATTTTCGGTTCTTCTCGGATCACATTACAGCCTGTTACCTTTTCCTCAGACAGTGAAATCTAAATTTTGTCGGTTGCTGGGCGTTACACCGACGCCCGCCCATCAGCAACGTAATGTTACTCTACATCAAAAATATGAAATGTTTGATCGATACTCCTTACAATTTCCACCAGGTGATCTGGAAACACGAAAGTAGACTGGGACTACTTGTCAAAGAGAAATCCATTTCCAATTTAAGTTAGTTAATATCTCATGAACTATACCAGATTCTGTTTTTAAATTCGTAGTGGACATACTTTTCCCTTTATTGAATACTAGCACAACGTTTCAAACAGTTTCACGAAAGACACAGAATGCTAGAAATGATTAAAGTTGTGGAACTGGATTTTTATCGTGCTGCTTGTCCCAGGCCTTTTGTTTGCGGTCAAATCACCTACCACTGATGCGTTTTTCTACGTACGTATCGCATCCATAGAAGTCACAACTTCTTGAACTTTTCCCTACGTATTACCGTCTTATTCAAACGCATTTAGTAATGCGTTTGAATAAGTGTGTATTTATCGATTCAGGGCTTATGTACGGAAAGATTAACCGGATTTCAACTTTTCCGCACGAAATCAGCCTTAGCGTCGTTCGATGCTGTCTACACAGCACTCTGTTTTTATATTATGTTGGTGAGGATTTCACGGCAATACAATGCAACTGGACTAGCAATCAGTTGAAGGGTAACCAAGTGCATTCAGAATGACGGGTTACTCGATCATGTTAATTTTCACGGTAAGTTTCTTTTAGTCAGCGTTCGCGACACTAGCTTTTTGATGTCATGCTGTTATTTCTTGTTTTAGTTCAACGCGAGAGCTCCCTTTTCTTATATACAATATTCAGAAAAAGTTTTCCGTCGCCGTTTGGCGTATGAACCCGAATCTTTAATCAAAAGAATTGTTACTTTTGCGTCGTGTAACATGGCATTCCACAGTTTGACCAGCAAAAATTTCCTAGGACTTTAATAAAGCGATTTTCTCTCACAGTAGGGGTCCCATGGTTATCCTCGTTTCTGTTGCGGAGGTTGCATTTGTAAAAATATCGCTTGTTTTGTTTAACCCAGGTATTTTCTTGATTGGGAAGGTTATTTTCCTTGGTGATCGATCAGATAATATACGTTGATATAACCGTAGAGGGGCCTGGGCCTACAAGACTCCGCTGACCTAATAAGTGTGCCGGCGCGTACGAGGTTCGTGGCGGGAAATCTGTTTGGAATTCCCATCCAAAAACTTCGATAAAACCACAACGTCCACAACACGACTGCGTAGAAAGTACATTATGGATAGCTTCTTGAGGTAATTAACGGTATTTTGATTTGCTGTAGTTCTCTGTGTTTTGATGTACCCTCACACAATTGCAAGATAAAGTTTTGTGGTTTTTTGCGGGGGTTGTATCACTTCAACATGGCCACTGAAGAAAACTGTCCGGGGTAACTTTGTTGTCTCTAGAATAAGGAGGTATTTCTCCGAAAAAATGCAACGTTTTGGTATGAATTGACTGCCTCTGAGCTTCTTTAAAGGAAGTGTTGACGAAGTTCAGTGTCTGGTGTGAAACGCAGTAACATCTAAAGTACGAGTTGAGACAAAAGTGTTCCCTTCAGCTCGCATTCTTATTTCACACGCTTCATCTTATTACATTTGGTTGGGGTGTGTTTGCATCCCCCACATGCCCAAAGCGGTTAACTTATAGATCCCTTGCACTGAACCCCTTGTTGGAGGAAAAATGCCCATAAACAAAAGAATTTCCATAAATTATTTGATGTTGAACGTCAGAACTTTGAAGCTGTCCTCCAGATGCGTCAATTGGCATATGAGAGCAAGTGGTCTTTAAGGAGCCAACGGTTCAAAAGAAAAAGAATTTTTTAAAAAAATTACTGAAGTGCTTGTGTTGTAATTCAATAATAAAATATTTATTCCCAATATATGATATCCAATCATTTCCCTCAAGGAGCTCAGCCCATTTGGCACTTATTCACATCCCTCATAAAAATTCATGCTTAATTCATCCTCCATTTTTCACAGAATAGCTGTTAGTACAATTGAGTATGCATTTTTCACTGTTAAAGGTATGCAAATGAGACAGAATTGTCAAAGAATGCTGGGATGATTCAGTAGCCTTGTTTGTATGGCAAACTGTTCATAACTGTAATAGGAGCTATTGAAATGGAGGTGCCTGTCACTTTTTGATACATGGTAAGTACCAAACGTGGGGCTGCCATCTATATCATCCAACTGCTTAGCAGATGCTGAGGTTTTGTTATGTATATTGGAAAGGCACAGTGAACTTTTGTGGACATCTTTTTTTGGCAGAATTTATTTCATTTTTTGGCAGTCCTACAAAATTGTACAATTAAGTGTTACCTTTTTTGTTTGAAGTTCAGTGGTTAAAACTCTTAATTATCTTTGATAATTAATCAAAACAATTTTCTACCTGGTGTTTTTTTCTTAAACTATTCTCATGCATAGGTTCACTCAGGTTAAGTTTGACTTAGTGGGCACACTAGGGTGGATATGATTATAGAATATTCCCTTTAGTCATGGATAATTGCTTCATTCTTAAAGATCATTCAATTCTACATTCAGAGAACAACTACATTTGTATGACTTCATCCTCCTTATTTCTGCCTGTAAATCCAAGTGTATTCTATGATTTCTTCACAAATCATCAAGTCTTGAAGGAAGGACTTAGCATCCCCAGTAATCACTACCATATGTGAATGACAGGGAGTCAAAATGGGATGAAATTAAAATGTTTGCATCGAGAAATGAACCAATGGATGAGTGAAAGAAAGAACAAGAGAGTGTACTTGTTCCCAGAAATTTTGACCAAGCCCTTCAGACCATCAGATTGAGATAACTTCCATAGCTATTGATTTACCTTTTCCCCCAGATATCTGCCTTAGCAGTGTAACATGGTCTACAGTTAGTTAATAGAAAATTCTAAATGGTCATCTTAGGGAGAAAAAGGGCTTTTTTCCCCTTGTTGCCACACTTGCAATAAGAAAAATATAGCCAAACTTGTTCCTGGCGGCGTCATTACGTTGTATTTACGGCGAAATATCAAGATCAGAAGACAGTTTTCCGTATAATACTGAAAAGGACGTGTTCATCTCTTATCCTTATCCTAATTTAATCATGGGGGGATAATCCCAGCTTTCAATTTCTTAGGAGGGATCTCCCTGTCCCCTTCCTCTTAGGTGGAGACCCTGAACAGCCAGACACAAAATAGCATGTGTAAAGTGTAAATTTTCTGGTTGTTAAATTTGGTATATCGTACGTTGTGACGTGATCAAATCGGTAATTGCGTTTACAAGTAATTCAACTACGTGTAACTTTTCTCCCCTTTCTTGCTTATTGTTCAAGCTTAAATCTGTGTTGTTTCCATCAAATGTTATTCCTGGAAAGGGTTCACCAGAACCAGAGAAATCAGACTTCGACTCAACTTGTTCTGACAGTCTCAAAGCGTCTTTTTTCGGTTCCACTTCCTCTGTGCGCATGCTTATTGCAAGGCCTGGCGAGTGGAGTTGCTTCGTTTGAAAAATAAAAAACGGCTTTTAGCCAAAGTAAAATAGTATGGCGTTTTTTAGAGTGAAGTAGCGTCTGCCCACAGTAAGGAAAGAAGTTACTTGTTTCAATTTCAAGTTTTCCGTCCGTGTTTTTTCCGTCCCATGAACCCAGGAAGTTGGCCAACTGCGTTGCTTGGCATATTTCGTAGCTGACCGAAGGCGTTGCTGGATAACCGCTTGAGGTTTGTCGGGGCTATTTGAAAAGGAAACGAGAAAACAGAATCCTGTAAGTTTCTGTCTGGGTTTTCCTTCAAAACTTTCTCCACCTTGTTGCGGCACTCCTCGCAGAGAAGTTCCAATTCCTTTCTAAGAAGAATCAGCTTTTCGTGTTCGTCATTCATGCCCGCTTCGACATCGCCTTCAGCTAAGGGAGAAGCAACAAATCATTCGTTAACAATTTATGATAACGAGTGTTTTAAATCATCCTTTAGTAATTTATGATAAGGATGTTTTATTATGAGGTGTTATGGAATTGTCACGAAGTAACTTCGGAATCAGGGCTGTTACTGGTCGTCTCGAATGTAGCCAGTTTGATCGGACGATTAAGAGCTGTGAGCTCTGGGGAAATCTGGTCTTTGAAGGGTGATTTAGACAATGCTCGTTTGGCAAAAGTATTTTCAGTTTTTAAGTAAAACTGATTTCTTTTTACTTGGTCCCTTAGAAATGTATTTACAGTCTTCCAAAGATAACTAAGACAAAGTTGTGGAAGTAATTTACAAAGTCCGTGTGCGTTCTGTGTCGCGATACAAAGACACTCTGGGGTTCACTTCATGTCTGCACATTCCGATACAGAATAGCTACGCATTTTGTAAATGGTACTTGACAACAAGCCCGAGTTTTCTGTAGACAGGGTAAAGCATGAGTTGACTGTCGCTCGTAGAAAACGAGCTGTCAAATTATTTTGATTACATGTTTTGTCAATTTTACAAGAACTTTGATCAATTCGATCGATTTATTTGTAGTAAAATGGGGTTTTAAATCTTTTATTACATTTTACTTACTATCAGTGGTTAGTAAATAGCGCGATAGTAAATCAAATTTGCGGACTTGTGATATAAGATGGTAAATTTATACAGAAATTTATTATTAAGTAAAATTATACATGGGAACTGCATCCCAACAATGGACTGTTTGGACGACCAGTGGACGTTCGTCAAGCTCGTTATCTCAGAAAAACGATCTCTGAGCCCTAGACGGGAATCGAACCGGCAACCTTCTGATGACCAGTGAGACGCTGTAATTGGGGTAATTCATCCTACCACAAAAGGGTTTTAAGGTTAACACTAAATACTTTTCAGAGTTATTGCCGTCGGGAGAAAAAAGAAACTGTGGAATGCGGATGGGTATTTTTTAACTAAGCGGTTCATCCTGTAACTGGACGAACAACAAATATCACCAAGTGGCGTCCCACTAACTAGGAAAAATCGTGTCAAAGGCTCGACCATGTCGTGCTGTACAAACCGTGGCTTGCCATGACAAGGACTCACAAAATCTCTGAGTCCCAGACGGGACAAGAACCGACAACCTTCTGAATGCCAGCCAGTCTCGTCTGAAGCTCAGGGTTTTTTGTGACCTCGACAAACCACAGTTTTTGCAGCAAGACACGATAGATTCTTTAATGGTATCAAAATGCAATTTCCGAAAACAAATAAGGACTGGTGCCAACGTACTTGTCATGCTTATCTCACCTTTTTCTTCCATTTGTCTTTGATTGGGAAGAAAAATAAAATAATGCCACAGACCACCCGCTCCACATAAAGCAAAGAAGAATGCAATAAGAATGTAAAAAAACGACTCATCTTCAAATAAAGATGTCGAATCTGCCTTTTTCAAACTGTGCCATCCTTTGGATAGTTTGGTTAGAATTTCCTGGAAAAGGAAATTGAGGATAGAATTTTAAAATGCTATTAATTAGTGTCATTGCCATCATCAATTTATGTAATTTATGATTGAAATGACGGACGTGGAATGGCTAACCCGTATAAAACCTTCTCACTCAATTTTACTCATTTCGAATTGGTCCTTTTCCTTTGGATCTTCCTTTTATACACGGTAAAGTCCCGTATGTGTGGTATTTAGAAAAAAAGTATTATCGTCCGGGAAGTTTAATGTGGGGGAAACACTTTTCTGTAAGGAAACTACTCTTTTTTACTCAGAAAATGGATTGAGATGGAATTAACCGGAAATAACAATTGTATTCGAATAATTAATGAGAAATCACCCTTTATGGTTAGACGAAATATTAAGACTACCACGACATTCTCTACCCAAGAAGTTTCTTTCTTGCTGTCGCGCACCAGTTGTCAGTGCTTCACAGTCGGGACAAGAAAAGCTGGTAACGAGTGGCCACCTCGTCGATAGAGGAACTCCCTCACTGGAAGAAACAGTGTTTACATCAGAGAATTTTGTAACAGTGACAATGCTGGTTGGTATAAATTCGGGCAAACTGCAAAGGAACCTTCGCGTTTTACGCTGTTTTGAGGGAGTTGCTCTATCAACATCACAAGCACCCACTCGATACCAGTTTTATTCTCCCGGCCATAATTTGAAAAAACCTCAAAATCGAAAATTGACAACGAAAAATTCCATGAAGATGACATTTTCGAACGACAAGCTATATTGCAATTTTGCTCAGAAGAACCCAGAGAATATGAGTATATAAAATGTTCACAGGTGAGATAGGCAATTTAGCGTTTCGATTTATTGTCGTATTTAATTACTACTGACCGTGGCAATTTGATCTTCCTTCAGAATATCCTCCACGCATTCTTTAAGAATTTTGCAATTTGATCCATGTCTTGGAATGTTCTGTGGTACTTGCAAACCAAAATAATATGGGAATTTTAACATTGTTCCTAACTCCAGTCCTTGCTCTTGGAATTTATTGTAATAAGCACCGGCGACGTATCTTTCCATTAGAATACCGTCCACATTGCCAGACGTCATGCTTGACAGTAGTTCCTCGACTGAGTTGTAATCTGTTTTAAGACACATTTCAAAGTTATTGTCAAGAAATCTTTCCAGAAACATAAGTAAAGGACTGGGAGAGAGCGAAACGGCTACGAGAAGACACAAGAAGAACAAAAATTTCCACTTCTATTCTGTCGAGTTCTTTCAGTTTTCCATAAAAGATTCCACAACCCTATACGAGCACAACTTTTTTTAATAAAGTAAAGTTTCGTTAAGCTAACTATGCCGTTATCCCTAGGAGTCTAGTATAGACCACCCCTCATAGATTCCGTGTTACGACATTGGAAACCGGAGTACACGGAGAAAAGCTGCGATGTTTGGAAGTAAAACTGGATCACACATTATTCTCACATATGACCAGGGTAACTTTAATCCGACAGTTTGGCGGAACCGGAAACAAACCGTGGTCACACACGTTTTAGACACTTGCACCACTACTAATAGTCCAACGTCTTAAGTAACAGCCAATGCACATGAAGTATTAGATCAAACACTCCTCGTGTTTGATCTGATATCCGAACACCGAGAAGTGAGTTGAAAAACGAGGCGATATCCAAGTTTTTTAACGAAGTTCAAGGTGTTTGGGTATCAGATCAAACACGATTTTCGAGTGTATGATATTGCTACTCAAACGAATCCGTATTTGAGGAGAAAATCGGGTGTAAAGTTGTCGATGTTATATGCTAATTAAGATCACATATCCAAACGCCGTGTCGGTCTGATTTCCTTTGTATTTTTCTTATGCATTGTTAATGAGTTTGAGGAATAACTAATCGACAAAGCACTCGTTTATTAAGATCATTAAAATCTGAAGTAAGATTACAAACAAGATTTAGTATTTCCGCCGTCATTTCTAAATCTGCCATTATATATTATCATGCCATATTGTCAAATGTTAGTGGTATATAAGATTTGGCAACCAAAGTGTAAAACCTTAACTGTTTAACCCTTTCCTGTCCGAGGACTTTCCCTTGACGAGTAAAATCGTCTGGTTTACTTAAGTCTCCATAGGTCACTGAGGACCTGTACGGACAGGAAGGAGTTAATACAATTAAACTATCGTCAGTTAATCCATACTTATTGCATTTGCATTCTCCATCAACGCTGCTTTGGCCTCCATAGTTCCTTCCAAAACGCCGACCTGTGAATCGTTTGATAGAAGGGTTAAGAAATTTGAAAAAGAAATTTAGCAGAAACCTATGGCTAACATTACGTTTGAAGAACCTTGCTAAAGTATATTACCGTAGAACATCTAACTTGACAACCATTTCTAATTTGCCTGCCTGCTTCATTCTTTGCCTCATGTTAAAAGTGGCTGCATGAGTCAAAGAAAATTGTTAGCCCCTTAGTATCAAGGTGATTTCCCCTTGACGAGTAAAAATAATAAAAGAAGAATATATACATACATACATACATACATACATACATACATACATACATACATACATACATACATACATACATACATACATATATATACTCCACTTTAAATAAGCCCTTTTACGAAAACGGTGCATCATGGGAAATCAGAACTATTTGAAGAGAAATACTCGGCCCGTTCAGTCACTTTCAAAGGAAACATTTGAACCGCCACTCACTGGTTCAATTATTTCTGTCCAATTTAGTCCTGGTTACCCATGATATAGCGTTTTCGTAAAAGGGCTCATCACATTGCTTGGCGAAATACGTCCCGAGAGTTCATTTTGTGTGACCTGAAGACCATTAAGCCGACGTTATGTTGCTTGGCTCGTTGTCGTGTATCCATAGTAGTAGCTAGTCCAGTACACTAGTTAGTTCTCAACTAAAGCAACGTTCACCGTCATACATTTTTGGTCCATTCAATTGTTGCGTTATTCTTTTAGTTTTGAAGTTAATATTCTGAATTAATTGGACAATTATTCTCCCACTTCGGATTTTTATGTATGACTGTTTACATTTTACAACTTTACTACCGCATCAAAGATGTGGCCGGCATGCAACTCGGAAATTAAAGAATTGGCCCGTTGGCCAAAATGTTTACCGATCTATGTTTTAAAACATACTGACGAAGGGAAGGAGTCTGAGTGAGGCAACCGCCAGCAGAGGGTGATTTTGATGGGTTGATGTACATTACAACAACATAATTCTGTCTGTATTCCTGAATGTATGTCTATTTGACCTTATGGATCGACAACCGCTGCACTAATGGACACCAATTTAAGTTCTAACTGGTAGCACGTAAGCGCGTGGTCGTTGTAGCCATGTAGGTCTTAATTTTCCAGGACATGGTTGCGCTCGTATAAAAATATGAAAATATGTCCCTTGGTTTTCCATAAAAAGTAAAGAGGAAAATGTCACAAACATCAACTTAGCGTTTATTTGCCATTCTTAAATCTTATTTCCTTGAAAAAGGGAATAGAGAAAAAGAAATGATCTGGGGGTTTATCTCCCGACACTGAATCTTATTCCCTCCCTGATGGTCTGACAATGATAACCATGATCCTAAATAATGTATTTTTTTCTTGAACACTTGTAGACTTAATTTTATTTTCACTGATAAGAGGGAACCACCTTTGAAATCTTTAAGGCAGGCTTACACCGGTATTATTTAAGGTAAGTCTACATTCAGATGATTTTTCTCAGTTCTAATAGGACAGCAGGTTACTGGGATGGCAACCTCTAATATACCATAATATATACTGCTATATTGTATGCTAAACCTATTGTATTTATATATGCTCTTTCGTCTCCTTGAATTCTGCATAGACAACCTTAAACTTATTTTCCAAATAATCTAGATGTCTTCAAAATTTGTATTGTAGTATTAACTGTTTAGTCTTCTGAACGTTCAAGTTAATGTAATATTGCTTTCAATATCGCGGAAATTTGACGTTGCCGTTTGTCGTAGTTCGAGCTGCAGAAAAACAATTAATACTTTCATCTCACAAAAGTAATAAAGAAGTGACTTACTGGGTATAAATAAAGAAAAGAAACTCCGAAAACAAGCATCTTGTGAACTCAAGATTTGAGGAAAAAACAAGACGAAATTGAAAACGGTAATTTTTCGACTTTATTTCTAAGCCTTTGTTAAACTCAATCATTTACAAATAAGCTTCTATATATACAATCCCTGGCGAGATGACATCATCACTTCATAATCAAGCGGTGTTGCGCATTGAATGACAAAGCCAAAGGTGTTGATACACAAACGAGGAGCTAATGTACGTGTGCTGGTAATTAGACATTTATGGAAATAGTAATAACTCTTCTGGCCTTGAGACCACAGTTCAGTTTCGACTTATTAAATTTTATGTGAAGAACTTTTAATATAAGTAGTTTGTTTGAAGTAATAGAATTAAAGGAATAAAGTATTTTAAGGTAATTGGCTATGGGATTCTTAAACTAGTAGAAGTATTACATTAAATTTATCGCGGAGACTATTCAAATTTGTCAGAAATTCATTGTGTTCACAGTTATTAAAATGGTTAGCAACCGCACTATATTACCGTTTTCAAATTCCTCTTGTTTTTTCTCAAATCTTGAGTTCACAAGTTGCTTGTTTTCGGTTCTTCTTTATTTATTTATTCACTTCACGATAAAACAACCCTAACTTAACCTTAGTATGATGAGGAAAATAAAGGAGTTCCATCTCATGCCGTCACAAATTCTATACTCCAAACTTTTCATAAGTTCCCAGAGGGAGACCTCTGACTGTTAGTGCCAATCACACGGCCAACTTACCTTCTTTCCAAACAGTTTTTCTTCCGCGTCGAATGTCTGTTGAGAAAGTGAGCTGGTTATATTAGCGGTGAGTACAGAGAAGGCGATCATGCCTATGATCATCCACAGGATGCTGTACAAACGAGCCAGTACCGAACGGGGAGCGGTGTCGCCATACCTTCGTGAGAAATAAAAGTAATTTTTATCAATGCTGAAACACAACCGTATGCAAGCTAAACTTCTCAGGCCTTGATAACCTGAGCCCCCACCCCACCCCTTCAGCGGGAACCAATTACAAGTGAGGATTACATATGTGAACACCCCGTTGAATGTTCTAATAACTGGTAACGCGTTCTTACTGTTGATTTATCAATAGTAATGATGAACGAAGTTAAGTTATGTGTGTTAACCTAGTTAAAGGCTCGGATGCCAGGTGAAACGTTATAAATATATAAAATACATAAGGTTTTAGGTGGTTAGCGAAGGCTGCTTCTGATACCGAATAAAACGTTCTACCATGATTTGGAAGCTATTTGATCACAAGCGAGAATTACACTTGCATACAGGTGAACATTCTAAATATGTAGCAACAAGATCTTCGATCTTAAGGAAGAGTCGTGCGAAGTCATGGTCATAGAAAGCACGGCGTAACATTCGAAAATGACGTAATTTACCAAGAAAACTTACCCAACTGTCGTCATGGTAACAAAAGCCCACCAAAATCCCTGCCAAACGCCAGGGAAGAAGGGACGAGGAAAGTCTTCGGGATTTGAAGTTCTGTCCTGGTCAGATTAATAAAAGGATAATTTATTATTGAAACGACACTGTAGAAGAGAGATCTCAGTGATATTAGGTTACCAAATGCATGCACAAGGAAGCTTTAGCCTCGATACGCACCACAATTTTTCGTCATAATTAGAATGCAATTTTAAAATAAATAATTACGTAACCTACTAGAGAGAAAAATTGCAACGTCTAACGCACCCAACTGCAAGAGCCTTGCATGGACGGACGGATGGATGAAGGGACGAGCGTATGGATAGATTAGTGGTCGGCCTGGTAGATGGATGAATGCATGGATGGATGGACGGACGAACGAATATATGGGTAAATGGATGGACGGATGGGCGCACGAATTGAAGGGATTAGGATGGTAATGGGAATAATAGAAAATGGAAGAATTAAGAGATAGAGGAGGTAGGTTGTTTTAAGCTTTGTAGGTTAGGTGGGGTATTATTTCATTCGTGTTTTACTTACCGTGATGGCTTTTGTCAAAATATTATGCTGGGCATTAATATTTATACTAAGATTACGATTCCCGCCTGGTCACTCGATTGCTGATATATATACACAGATATAGATAGGTGTAGGTAGGTAGGTAGATAGATAGAACACAAGAAGAATTAAGTGATGGGTTGTTTTAAGCTTTGTAGGTTAGGTAGGGTGTATATA
>JBAHVQ010000456.1:1826243-1846931 GCA_036872915.1 Nanipora kamurai | reverse complement strand
CTTTGTTTCGCATTCTATGCTGGGCTTTAATATTCGTTTTAAAATTGAGATTCCCGCCTGGTCAATCTCTGGCTAATTCATTTCCCCTCCTTTTGTGTTCGATTTGTGTTCATTTTGTGCTCATTTTGGCCGATCATTTAAAGCCTGGATAGCTTATCCCGCGAATAAGTCCAAACGAGTGAACAACACCATCCATCTTTTGAACAACCGAACTTAAAGTTTATCTTCTTAACAGAACTATTGAGTGGGTACATCTTTTTCCATTGAATAAAATTTAACTTCGGTTGTTTAATGGCTGGGCAGCCATTGATTTCATGGTAGCCAATATTTTAATTTCTTACAAACATCATTGCATTGTTCAGAAAGATATGGCGTTTTCTGTATGCAAAGAATCCATGATAGTAAACTGCACAAGGCCTCTACTATTTTTGTTACAGTGCATTGTCGTTACCTCTAGAAATCAAAAAGTAGGTTGACTGAACACGATTTTGTTATTTTTTTACGACTCATGCTTTCCTCGGACGTAACTCTGGATTGGTTTCATCTCATATCTCTAAATTCGGAAGACTGAGTACAATTAGAAAATCGTTGATCGGACTTAAAGTTGGTGGGGTATAATATTAAGGATTTAACCTAATAGTAAGAAAATCTAATGGTTAGAATTTGTGAAAATCAAGCAGATTTTTTCCTTAACATCGCAGTACATTCGAAGAAAACGTTAGTTAAACTTTAGTAAAAAGTCAGTCAGCCCTTTAACCCACAGTGTCCGGTATATCGCACAACCAAAATGGAACAACAAACGAGAGAACGAAGCCAAAACAACGAGAGAACAAAAGAAAAAAATTTCATACGTTGAAGGGTTAAATCGCAGTATGTAATGCGTACACTGAACCAACTGTTTTCTTGACAAATTTAAAAAATGTCAGCGATAGATTCGCCAGGAGGGAAACGTAGTCTTGTGATGAATATAAGAATCCAGCATAAAACACAGAGGAAAAGTAAGATTAAACAGAAAGGATATACACAATATCTATTAAATTCTAACTATTCGTTGCCGTACTTGCAGCATCTTTAGAGATTAAATAACAATGATCAGAGTACAACGAAAGGCTCGTTCTTCAAGGTTTGTGAAAACACAGAAAAGTTGTGAGCTCCCCAAAGCTTGTTTTCACAAAAGCGAGTTTTCACAAAGCTTGAAGAACGAGCCTTTCGTTGTTTATATCCAAGCTTGCAAAACACCTACACTCTACGCTCTGTAGATTGAGTTTGCTCATATAATGATCAGAGTACGGTGATTATATAGTGACAAAGGCATATTAATTACAGGCGTTAACCAATGTAATGTCAGGATAAAAATAAAAGTTAGTGTGGAGCAAAGTAATGATAAATAATACGTGATAATGAAGTGAGATGTAGAAGATAGATCAAAATATAATAGTGGCGCCGAATCAATATTGGCATTTACAGATGGTTTGAGTTGGGCTATAAGTTGGCTTTCACGTAAAAGTAATTCAGATTCAAAGTAGCAGGAGGAATCGATCTTAAAGTCGTTACAAGAGATCTCAAACTGCTAGCCGATCTGTACGAAAACTTATTGCACAGCTAAGCAGCCAATCAGCGTGCGTCATTTTGCGTACAGACCGGAAAACGAACCGTTGCTACATAATAAAGACAGTCATAAAACTGGTATTAAAATATGAGTGCTGCGTAGACAGTTTTGAACGGTAAATACAAATTGTGGACCGAAGTATCTATGACATCAACTTGACCAACGACGTCCTTTAAAATTTCAGTATTTAAAGAAACCACGGTTTAACACCGTGTTTGATACCCGTGGCTTGTTTTATGACTTCTAATATACTCCAATCCTTGCCTCATTGTTCGCGTCGAGGGCACAAAACGAAATCACTATATTACATCCACCGAAATTTAAATATGTTTAAACCGCTATTTGGGATTCAGCAGTCTTCCCTATACTAGTAATTTTAGCGCTAGGGTTAGCTTTATCCGCTTTGGGTTTGGTGAATGTTTAAGGTTAGGTGATGGTTAGGGTTAGGGTTAGGGTTAGGAACAACTAACCGTAGCTCCAACTCTAACGCTACCGTTAATGCTGACGTTAATCCAAGGATTACAAAATTTTTTGGGAACGTTAGTCAATAGAAAATAGTGGCTGAAGTCAAACAATTTTGTAGTTTCGGCTGGTGGTATGTGATAATTTCGTTTTTTGTCAATACGAACTTAGATGCCTATTTTGTTTTTTTAAACGACTCATCTCGGTTGGATTCAATCTTAAGCAACAGCTGGCGTCGTCCTGGAGAAGTGAAAGTGGTTGTGCTGGCGTTCTCTGCAGAACGTCGACGACGCTAGGAATACTCTGGAGATTAGGAATAATTTATTCTTTGTTTTGCATGAAGAATTCTTTTATTTAACTCCTTGGTGCCAGATTCAGTCATCAGTGACTGAAGCAGAGATTTCTAGTTTCCTCCTGGCTGACGCCAGACAATTTTACTCGTCAAAGGGAAAACTCCCTGTCCTCAAGTAGTTAAAGGACATCTTCATTCAATGTAACGTCGTTGATCTTAACGGCTGTTTACACGGACGATTTTTCTTGCGATTTTTATCCTCCTGACAGATGCGATCGAACATAGCAGCTTAAACTTGTACTAAACATTTTGTGCAAAGCTAATATGGTCCAGCAGTTATGCGAGTTATTCACTCAATCGCTTGCTTTAGAATGAAAAAAACGGCCGTAAAAATCGCCCGTGTAAACGGCCCTTCAGGCCTTGATTTCAAGAAGGGCAAGCTGGCCCAGCTAACAGGCTGACTCGAAAATTTCTCAATGGCCATAAAAGATTATTTAAGTTAAGCTTGGGCTTTTCTTGCAGCCAAACGAAACCAATTTTGCTTTTCAATTTCACCTTGATTGCACTTTGTAGCCATGGTAAGATCTTGATTCAACGACTCAGCCCTGTAGCCAGGCAAGCTTGTAACCATGCCATCAGGGCTTTAAGAACAATATGCACGAAGAAAAACAGTTTTAAAGCTTGCACTCTGTCAAAAAAAAGCACGAGAGAAAGAGAAACAGATGCTTGCTAACTTGCCCCACGCAAAATTAACGTGATAAGCAGTAATTACTGATCAATTTCATAAACATTCTTTCAACCAGGCAGGAAAGGTTTCTTCCACAACTTGCAGTTCTTATGCTAAACCCAGTCTTAATGACAACGTACCCTCCGGCCCTGATGAGCAAAGATTGTTGTTATGAAATAGTGGCGTGATTTTCCGAGCACTTTTTCCCCTCAAAATTGAATGACACCACACCTAGTCTGAATTAAATTGTGTGATTTGTCTCACAGTGTGCAGCTTTATCAACGTGATACGAATTAGATATATGTACTTGCGAATCAATTATGGCGATGAATTAGTTTATGAGCTATGTCACTAAAACAAGAACTATTTCGATCGCGACGCTTCCAGAGAGTGAAGATGGCGAATTGTGGCGCGACAAAAATCGCAATGACCCTTTAGGTGGAAATCAGCCTGATGTAACAGCCTCTTAATTCATAATTGTAAAGGAAATTGGGCTATGGTTGTAAATTATACATAGAACTATTAACCCACTGCTGATAATGAAAAAGGTTTGATTTAGGAAGCAAGATTTAATTCCTGACCTACAAATACTGAGTGAAATAATTTACCTTCAATGTCTGTGCCATTCACCTTGCTCTCAACCGGTTTGCTGGCATAAGGACGAATACTCCACCAGTCTGCTTTAATCTCAATGCCTGGAGTTAGATCTGAACATTTTTCAGTAGAAACGACGGGCGTTCGATACAAACTTAACGATACGATGGTTGCCACAAGGCAGCGAAAAATTCGATACAAAGAATCCTTGTAAGAAGCCATTTCTGCTAGACCTGTAACTTCAGTCTCAGTCCCTGTTTAGAATCATATTCCTGTGATACACGGAAACTGAATTATGGGGAGCAATCCTAGATATTATAAAGGCTTATCAACTCAACGAAAAATAACGTTAAATATTTATTCCGTTGCTGCGGCATAATTGCCACGTCTATGAGATAAGCCTATTAATTTTTTAGTAGGAATATCCCAACAACCGCCTTGTTTATTTTTACAGTGTATTTCATTTCATGTGAACTTATCGGTTTGTCATCAGACCTTAACTTTTGACATTGAAGTTGTTGAGGTGGTTTTTTGCTTTTGGGATTTTGTCTTTGCTTTTTAGGGAGGTATAGCACAGACACCTCCTGGCATTAGAAACCCAAGAAAAAATTCCTGATTTAAAATGCTGCTAGATGTTACTTGTTCCAGAAAACCACAACCGGTTAGTGGTGCCGAACAATGAAGGTTACATTATTTATTCATCACCAGTAAAAAAATAACGTTAAGGTTACTTAAACTTTGAATTCTGTTCCTTTGTGTTCTACTCCTTCAAAGAAATATTCGCTTTTAACACATTTAACATTTTTGATATAATCACAAACATTGCAAAAAAATGTGTACGCCTTGATCGCAGTACGACTGTTTCTATAGGAAAAAACTCTGTCCGAGAAGGTTCATCAGTAGTTGAGCACGTTTTTGGTAAAAATTTCATTGTGTAGCACAACATGGATATTTCGCGAAACTTTAGTGTGATTTGCCTTTACTCTTCGAGAAAGTGTGATTTTAATTTCATGTTACAGTGTACGACCCCACTGGTTAAAAAAATACTGCTTGTTACAAGGAAGTGTATGGTCTTTTTTTTTTCTCACTACTACTTGTATTTTTCCTAACATGATAGAAAAGACTCGCGCTTAAAGCAAACGGCAAAAGTAAAAATACCAGTTGACCACGATTGTTCACGCGTTCGTTGTTCGCCTATGGGTTTCTACGTAAAAATGAACAGGGTCACATTTGCTTTCAACACGGGAATTTTTTTTTTTCATTTTTCCTTACTGATTTATTGCTTCTAGAATACTCGGACAGAATTATCGCTTACAAGTTACACAAGACAAAAGGAAGAGATTTTTTGTTGGTTCACGGTACCGCAAATAATGCACCTTGTGATAGGTGTGATCATGACAATACTGGCAATTAAAACAATTGTAGATGTGCCTAAATAGCTCAGGATAGAGTTTCAGTGCATTATGATAGCTTGAATAGTCTTTAAAAGATATGCACAGGAAAATTTCAACATATTCTGTGCAGACTTAAAGCTTGTGTAAAGCGAAGGTGAATCTTTAGCACAAAATATTTCACGTATTTACGGGGAGAGTCTGACGTTATCCATAAACGTAAATCTCAACCCCTCTATTACTCATCTCTATTATGCAGGCTTATTCAGGACCAAAAGCAAGTAACATTAAGTGGGATTGTAAAACCTTAGTTGTGCAGCACGAGTAACATCAATATTGCGCGAAACGGGAGTGTAGTTTGCATTTACTCTTGGAGAAGGTGCTATTGAAATTTTTAACTTCACGTTACACTATACCATCATACTGGTTAAAAAAATGCCATTTCTTACAAGGAAATGGGGCGGTTATGTTTGAACGTTGCCACTCCATCGGATGGAATGGCAACATCTTTAAGCTCAATTTCCATTTGCTATTTTTATCGCGCGATCGCTTTTTGTCTGGATTTGTTCCAACCGATAGCTCACAATTCAAAAGAAGTCGATCGCGCGATAAAAATGGCAAATGGAAATTGAGCTTAAGCTATCGGCTGGAACGAATCCAGTTGAGAACTCACAAGACAAAAGAAAGCGATCGCAAAAAGTCGATTGCGCGATAAAAATAGCAAGTGGAAATTGAGCTTTATGAAATGTCGCCAACCGGGTTACCGAAGGATTTTTAAGCTGTGTTTCATGAAAAGGTTTTATCTACATAAAAATCAGAAAAATTGGCAATGGCTTAATAGATGTCTAAGTTTAAATGCAAATGTCTTTACTGTTCGTCTCAACCGGGTCATCCACGTACATAAACATGTAGAGATAAGTGGTACGATCTTCTAAAGAATTTTCCACACAATCGTAAATCAATAAAAATCATCATAAACAGCTTGGGATGGTTTGATCGTTGTCTATGTTTGCATAGGAAATGACACTGTTCAGGTAGAATTATTGAAAAGTTGCACCAGTGTTTTTTGGGGGAAATGTTCGTCATATGGTATTACGAATATTTCACAAAAGTGCTAATTTTCATTAATTCCTCGAGAACAAGTGTTACTTCCTATTAATTCCATCTCAAATGATTTCCCGAGTCGAAAAAGTGTAGTTTTCTTTCAAAAAGTTTTTCCGCCACGTTAAAGTTTCCGACTCGAAAGTGTATTTAAGGAAATGATATCCAAAGTAAGAGAACCAGACATAAACGAGTAAAACCTGGTGAGATGGAATTAAAATTGAAATACCTTCATTCTAATTCTCCGATGGTTATGATGTTTTGGCAGAACTGTTCCCCACATAAACATCGTTAACTGCTTGTGATAGTTTAATCGCTGTCTATAGACCAATTGGATAAATACCACAATGCATCATTCTCTCCAACGCCCGTTGTGCGACTTTAGTATTTTACTCTGGCTAACGCCAGACGATTGTACTCGTCAAAGGAAGACCCCTGGACATTAAAGAGTTAAAGCCTCAACTTTATTACTATGAATTCAATTCATGTCCACCCATTGTACTGTGCCTTTGTGTTTTTTCAATAGAATTCAAAATGAACTTGAGGCTATGCGTGTATATTGATGCACTCTAGTACTTATGCAATTGGTCTATGTTTGACTGGAAATACTCACGTCATAGGTGGTTAAACCAGCAGACGTAAACATGTAGATAGACAACTGGTCCGATCTTTCCAGTTGTTTTTCGCATAATCGCAAATCAGTTGCAAACATGAATACTTTGAGCTGGCTTGACCGAGTAAATACCCTTATTTCATGCTTCCGTCGCGTCGCTAACAGTCTTACAACCGGGAAAAAAATAAATACTTTTATTCCATAAATCCGACACTTGTCGTCTATATGTAACCACATAACATTCTTTGAACTATTTCTTGGTCGTAGTTTGGTAAGTCATCGTAAGAGAGTAGCGATATGTATGTACGGATATATGGGTGGTTAGCTGTTAGATAAAGTAAAGAATACTTTCAAAGAATGAGCATACTGTCCAAGGATACATGACAAACCTGTTTAATTTTATACAAAAATTAAAAACCGAAGCTTTATTAAAATTCGGTATATTACATAAATATAATTGCGTATATATACGCTATAATCTACCGTAATTTCAAGAAATAACTTCGCTGTTGAGCCTTCTTCTGTAGCCTATTGTACCTCGCGATCTTGCAAAACCCCGATGATGCACGTGTATCCCATAAGATACACGCTTATGTCTGTCTCACATCCTCTGTATATAAATATATCCATTTTTCCACGTTCCCTGCGTAGTCTCTAGGTAAGCTCTGGTTACACCTGCAGTGTCACATTCGGTTAGCTGAGGCGTATCTCACGGCGACCTTTATCGGTCAAATGTATCCCTCTGTGTCATGTTACCGGAGAGTGCCATTACTGTTTACTTCTCCAAGCTCAGACTTGGGATCCGGAGAACGAGAACTCCATGACTTCATCTCACATTGCGCGAGACCATCACATTCTTTAAGTTCGTTACCCACGGCGCATGTATCTTCCACGTGCCAATTCGTTTTCACCAAAGTATCAATCCACTCATTCAGCTCCTCTCCAGTTTTCTTGGAATTCAACGACGCGTCCTGCGCCAACTTGTCGATATTATTCGCCTCCCGGTCGAACTCGATAGTGAATTGCGACGTATACCTGCCTGCGGGTGGACCACTGTTTGAGTTCATAGCCTGATCGGTGTCTATCGGCAGGCCATTTTTGTAAGCTAGAGGTATGATTAGGAAGGTGGTTTGACCAATGACTAAGTCACTCCCCCCATGTTCTCGATAAATCATTTTGATGGTCCACGTACCAGGACGAAGTGGCTTAGTGTATGTAGGTTTATGGAACGATACGACCCAGTCCTCTTGCACCTTCATTTCGTAGACCCCAGTGACGACATTTATGGGGTCAACCCACATGATTTTGACGTTGAACAATTTACCTTTTTTCCAGTAATGCACGAGGACAGGATCATCCCAGGGACCCATTAACCTTGCGTAGTTTCGAAATATTCTTTCCTTCTGGTCCCAACCTGTTCCAACCTGAAACGAAGAATACACTTGACTGAGACTCGGAAGACCAGTTTTCACCTTCTTCATAAAACGAATATTTAAGTCTATTCTCTTCTTATATGGACACGTACACTTGTTTGTGAATATCTATGTATGGTGTATATATATGTAAATATGTATACTTGTACAGTATATGATGTGTATATTCGGATAAGTGCATATTACACAGGAATATTTTGAATAGTGGCAATGCAGCTTCTCGCTGTCCTAGAGCTTTAGTGTTATACCTCTTTACCCTTGGGTCGTCTTCAGTCACACAAGTTACAGTTACAGATTACTAATAAAATACCGGTGTCCCACACTTAACAAATAGGAAACCAGTATTCGCTCTTTAATTTATATCTTTTTAACTTTAGACCGACGACTAATTCACCTCGCTAAATTATATTTACATACATCTACATCTTTATCTATATCTGCATACATAATCTTTGTAAGTACATCTACATATATATTCCTTTGCTAAATTATGTAAGTTATATTTGAAAAAAGTTATTAAATTATATATGATATATATATGCGCGTGTATATATCTATATACGCTAAATTACTGAAACGCATTATTGGCCTAGTATAACCAATCTTTTTACAACTTCTCTCTATATATCTATATCTGTATCATTACCTACATTGTCTATAACTATATCTGTATTTGCTTACGTAGCTCGCACCTATATCATTTGATCTACATATTTACATACACGCATGCGTGCCCTATGAATCTACCGAACGTCAAGTTTTAAGAAGTGATTTACCTGTAAACCCGCAAGTCGGGTTGGTCCTTCCGTCATATTCAAATTCATCAACTCTTCTGGATCGACCCTGGTCAACAATGTTTCTAAGAGTGCTTTCTTGCCTCTTTTCATTAAGCCAATATTTTGTAAAATTAAAATTCCAGAAAACTCGTCATCGTGATTGAGATAGGTAACTTCCTGGACTCGGCCGACTGGAAGGTTTTTGCAATAATTTGAGCCCACGTATCTCGTTGCAATGCGGCTAAACGACGCAAAATAGGTTCGGCGTGCATCACTTAGCGAATCGTCATCGTCCACGTGGTGGTAGAAGTTCTCCCAGTAAGTGTCGATCCCACGGGTTCCCGGAGGAAAATTGCCAAATAACATCTCATCCACAAGGTTGATCACTTTTTGGTTGACGATAGCTTCAAATTTGCGGGCGAATAAATCGTGCTTCGATTTCTAAAAGCACCAAAGATTATTATCACCAAAGGCACAAAAAAAGCTGCTATATTTTCGCCCGCACTGCTTTTCTTTTTGTTGCATTGGCTCCTGGGAACCAAGGAGTACGCCACAGCCAATGAGAAACAAGAAAGACGCAGTACGCGCGAAACATTTTGCTTAGTGGAAAGTAGCTAAGTAATACCATAAAGAGAGGCGAATTAGCTATTAAACCTCTTGCTCGATGAAGGCCAACGTCCCAAGGGAGTTTTACAAAATAACCCGAATTGAGAAGAGGTTTAAGGATGGCTAAAAATCTATCTTATTAACTATTTCGTGTAACTCGACTGCATGGTTTTGTTTTCGAACCGTAAGGCTACAGTATTTTACGTTGTTTAACGCCTGGCCCGCTGTTCAAAGGACGATTACCGTTAATCCTGGGTTAAAATTTAATCGACTCTTTTGTTCGGCATCTTCGGCTTAGTTGAACTTTTCTAGGAGAAAACCTTTCTTTATTTGAATGATATCTTAACAGAAAATTTTAAACATCCTTTTCTAAATTTGGAGTATTTCATCCACAAAGTTTTCCCTAATCCTGGATTAACGTAATCGTCCTTCGAACAACTGGACCCAGAACAATCGTAAATCGATAAAAATCATCGTAAACAGCTTGGGATGGTTTGATCGCTGTCTATGTTTGCATAGGAAATGACACTGTTCAGGTGGAATTATTGAAAAATCGCACCTGTGTAAATATTCGTCATATGGTATTATGAATATTTCACAAAACACAAGTGCTAATTTTCATTAATTCTTCGAGAACAAGTGTTACTTCTTATTAATTCCATCTCAAACGATTCCCCCGAGTCCAAAAAGGGTAGTTTTCTTTCAAAAAAGTGTTCCCACCACATTAAAAAGTTTCCGACTCGAAAGTGTATTTAAGGAAAATATATCCAAAGTACTGTAAGAGAACCAATCACATAGACAAAAATCTGGTGAGATGGAATTAAAATCGAAATACCTTTATTCTAATTCTCATTCTAATTCAATTGATAAATGACTCGTATGAACTCTTTTCTGTTATAGCCTGATACCATGAAAGCCCTTACCTACCGATCCCTTAACTTCCCTGTCCTCCCAGTACCTCCTCATGTCTTCTATCCTCAACACCTCGTGGCATTATTCATATCTTAATACTCCTACTACACTATAAACGTACACTCTCCTTCTCACTGGTCGTCTTACCTTCAGCTTTGGTAAATCCTCAGGTTTTAAATCATTCGGAGAACATCCACACCAGTCAACCACATGTTTATACTGGCAACGACACCCCAGCTTCCTCTTCCAATTCGTAATGCGTAAATTAGTCCTCACTAAGGTCTGGCAAAGGGGACCATTTTTCAAAACCGTGTGAAAAAATGACTATCAACAGAGAAAAAGCTCACATTAAAGGTAACAAGAGCAAGGGTCAACACATCGCGAGGAAATACGCAGAATGGCGGGTTTTGTCAGTTTTCGTTGGCGAATTTTTTCCTGATTTGAACTTTTGGATGCCGTGTACAGAAAATCCTTCTCAAATATTTTGACGGTAACATTCGCCTCACTGGAGAGCACATTACGTACATGCCGACCTGGGTCTGTTCAAGTATCTAGGTTAACGTTAGCGAGTCTTACCTCTGCGGGCAGCAAGGCAAATGAATACATTCTCTTCAGGCCAGTAACAAGCTTGTCATCAGAATTGACTATATAGTCAGCAAACTTTCTGTTCAAGCCAATCCAATCACTTCCTCCGTCAATGTCAATTCCTTTCGGTAACACCCTGTCTCCAATTCTCCACATGTGCTCGTCACACTCAACGAAAGTTCTATCCAGGCCTTGTTTATGGATAAACCTTGTAAAACGCCAAAGTATGTTTATCTAGTTGATATGTAATATTTAAAAACCGAGTAGGAGTGCTTCTCGGCTATCGCTATCCGATAAGGCACGATCAACGATATTTTATACGACTTCTAAAACGAAACCCTTTATACACTAATCGACGAAGAAAGTCGTGGAATTACTTCTTTTTGAGCCGCAATAATTTGATGAGAAAAGTGAGGCGAGATCTGTATCAGATATATAGATCCGTTACGGTTATGATTTTCTATTGTCTTTTCTTCATGAACTATTGAGTTTTAGATCGAAGTACAGTTATAAAGATAATCTTAAATTAAGAGAGCTTACCATACTATGAGTTACACTAATGCACATGATTTATTTGGACGTTAGAAAAATACTAGACCTTTCCCGCATTCGGTCCAATGACCACGAAACAATTGATCCAAGTCGAGGCCAAAGTGGACATCTCAAGATGTTTGCTGTATCCGACATACCAAACGCTACTCTGGTTTGTAAATATTATGAACGTAATTTAAAGAAATTACAGTTCACCCCTGATGAAGACACTAGACTGGAGTGTCGAAACGTTGGGTCGTGAACTGTAATTTCTTTAAATTACGTTCATAATATTTACAAAACAGAGTAGCGTTTGGTATGTCGGAAATTTCACCTGGTTGCCGTGAACTTGTATCTTACTGCTATGTTTGCTGTATTTTGTCCACTCTGGCCTCGGGAAAGGTCAATTAAATTTTTTGAGATTATATACATCTCTCTGTGACGCATGTACTTTAAGCAACGGAACGTTAGTTAGACGACTAGGGGACGTTCGTCAAGCTCCTTTACTCGGAGAAACGATTTCTGAGCTCTGGACGGGAATCAAACCGGCAACCTTCTGAAGATCGGTTCGACACTTTAACCATTGAGCTACCAAGACTCGGTTGGTAAGCTAAGGTGCAGGTTCGTCATATGTACTGCCTAAGCGGAAGTTACGATACGATAATAAGTTAAATAAATTTCGTTCTTTCCCACTCCTAATGTGTGAATAACTAGTCTTCGTTCTGATATCAAAGCAAGTCTTGGTTGTGATTTTCTTTTGTGTATTCGTCATAAAGTCTTGGTTATGATTTTCTTTTGTGTTTTCGTCATGAATTGCTGATTTGTTCATGAGTTTCCGAGGCGCGGTTCTTTATCACCTCAAGGCTTCTTTCGAATGCCCCCTCTTTTCTTTCCACTTCATATTTACCTTTAAAAAAACACTTGGCATTTTCTTTTTCAATTATACAAAGTTGCAAATATTGAATTCCAAAGAGACAACACTGCAAATGCACTTTGAAAAGAAGTCTGGTTTCCGTATTAACCAGACGTAACCAGTCTACCTAGTTGTTAGATCTCAAATAACAAACGCGATACCTTAAAGTGTCTCTTCCATGTGACTTCAAGAAATTATCATCTCTGTGAGCTCTGAGGAAAGTTGAAAGCTGGGAATTGGTCCTGTGAACGAAAGAGAATTACTAACTAGTCATAAAACCTAGAACTTATTTCAGAGAATAATTCCATAGCAAGCTACAGTGCTGAACAGCTGTAAACCTGCTGCGTTGTCATGCCAATGGTGGTTACTAATTGTAAGACGCGCTTATGCGCTATTCTACATAAAATTCAAAAGTCTGATTGTCAAAACATCATCTACCATCCTCAAGTCCTAGAACTCCAAGCAGGAATAAAATAGCAGCAAAAATTCAAAACCATAAATTACCGGATTGCACACCCCAATATTTTGTAAATGTCCAAAGTAAAATTGATGTGAATTTTCTGATGAACGAGGGACCATTCTTTACCGATCAAGACTTGCTAGCATGGCAATTCGTGAATAGTATTTATATTTCCGTGTAAAGAAGGCAAGGGTAATATTGTACACGATACCCCCAATACAAGTGACTTTGGACCCCACCCCAGAAAGAGAAAATCCTGCCTTGGCTCCAGGGGCTGAAAAAGAACGCGTTTTTTCCTATGGGTTGTAAAACATTTTTTGATCAAAACCAGCTAGAACTTACTTGACAGGATAATCAGATTCACTCAAGTTGATGAAAAAATCCCATTTCCATTCTTGCTTTTTTATTAAGTCCTCAATGGACTTCAACAACATTTGTAATAGGCTGCTTCCACCCCATATTGTAGCCATTCTCCATGGAGTCACAGCTACATTGGGTAAACTACTTGATAAGTCCACTAGTTCTCTGTATAAATAGTCTGATCTCTGGAACATACAACAAAAATATTTAGTTATAGGCATATAATACCAAATCCATATCATACCACACTGTAATGTATCATGAAGTAACATACTGTATTAACACAGCATAAAATAATACATAACATACTGTGTAACTAAATAATACCATGACATACCTGTAGTGACCTAATGTCCATCTAGCCTTGGAAGGATTTGTGGTAGTCTAGAGAGCACTTGACCCATTTAGTCTCTTATGAAAACTGCCCATTTTGGACCATGTAATGTTCTGGTTTTTTCATCATGTTAATAATAATGCTTTGATGCATATTTGAACACCATTAAATGTCAGAGACAATTCTCCAGTTTAACATCACATTGTCTGAAATAGGGCAATAAACAGTAAGGCGAAATTGGTCAATAGGCCTGTATAACTTTCACAAAGATTGTTATGGCTTGAAGAGACATTTAATCACTAATATCTTTCATGTCATGGTATTAGTTTGTAATACAATATTTACCAACAATATGTTGTTTGTACTTTCTGTATGTATGTTAATGAGCAGTGGATAGTACTGTAATTTCACTGCTTAAACTTTTATCTTGAGCAAATATACCACAGTAAATTAATAATTACGAAGTTAATAGTAACAATCATGATGATCATCACAATAATAATGATAATAATAATGATACTAGTCAAATCTGAATAACAGTGCTACTGAAAACTGCATATATATTATGGACACACCTTTGAAATTGGATAGTTCCAATTTCTCAGAATATTTCTTAATCTGCCACATCAAGCAATTCTTTGACATGATAATAATGATAAAAGTGCAAGTTCATTGTAGTTGTAGTACCGAAAAAACAAACAACATAGTATTAAATAAAAATACCACTTACCAAGTCAACATGAAAATAGTAATAATGATTCTTATGATAAATTGATTTTAAGAGCCTTTTCACTTGGCGGAAAGCTCTTCCATGAACTGTTAGCATGAACACCACTCTTATGGGTGGACCATAAGGCTTTCCTTCATCAACATGCTTTGGAATTCCACCTTGTTCCTTTGGCACTGGACAAAGCCTTTCCAAGTTATTAAAATATAATTTATCATTTTCAATTAAACATCCAGTTTTGTGCACAACTTTTTTACATTCCTCTGATTTTACTCTGGAGAGTGCAGACTTGACATCCTTATGCCGCAATACACAATTAAAATCTGCAAATTTATTCAAAATTTCTTGGACAAAGTCAGGCACCTGATGTGATGAATAAGAAAAAAACAGATATCAGTAAGTTCTAAAACCACATAAAGGTATAGTCAGGCCTGTGTTTAGAACTTTAAAAACAAGATAACTTTAAATTGAACTGTCAATGTTATAAATGGCGTGCCACATAGCTGTATCAAATCAGAAACAGGTTCAGGATTGTGCACTATCAAACAGTACTGACATAAACAAGAAACTGAAATTTTGAGCAAAGGCCTTTCATTCTGACATTCTGCCTTCACTCCAGACATCAATTTTTGTTTATGTATTATTTTGGCAGTACACAACCTGTAAGCTATTTCTGATTTAATTTTAAATTTGTTTCTCAAAAGCAGGCCAATAATTACAAAATATGGCAGTATCAATAAAATGTGGGGGGATGTTTCCACTAAAAATTTCTTGATTTTGGGTCTAAAAATGCCATACTCTGTATTTTGAATGCATTTTTAAGGCTTGAGGGGGACAAAAAAAATACGTTACCAGAGTAGATGAATGGAAAGTAAAATAATTAAAGAAACGTTTTTAGAGCAAAATAATATTAAAGTGAAAAAAAGAAGTTACAAAAGTTTCAAAGGAAAAGATCAAATGTTTATGTCAAAAGAAGGCTTCATTAACATTTCTTTGTCACTGTTCATCATTTTTTGAAACAAATAAACTATAAAGGTGTTGCATTATCACATACTGTATCATATTTGAGTGTATATGATGCACAATTTGATCCATATATATCACTGTACAACATCATATACAATGGTGATTGCAATTTACACTTGGTCTTAAAATGTATAATTCCAACACTCAAAAATTAAATTTCACTTAATATTGACCCCAGTTTATGATACCAAGTGTAAATTCCAAACATGCATTGAATATTCTATTCGCTTCACCAACATTACCATCTATTAAACACAGAATTTGTGCCCAAGTATGTTCTTGGCAACAGGCTTTCTAGCTCAGTTGGCAGAGCATTGCACTATATTCACAGGGTTGTGAGTTTAAATCCCAGCAGGCCAGTTGACTAGTTTCTTGCAATTGGGTCTTAAAATGTGTAATTCATACACATGCAGTAAAAATACATTGGTCATTGTTGCATAAAGGTATGTGGATTCACATGCTGTCCATACGGTATTCACTTTTTATCTACTACTTTTGTAGACTCCAAATGGATCATAAGCTAACGTCATTTAATTATCATTTAACCACCATCTATTTATTATATACTAACCACATTTTTTTACATAACAATCAATGTCCTATGAGCAGTTTACTAGCACCATGTTTCTGTGGTGACAAAAGTGACATTCAAGTAAATGGTTTGAACCTGGAAGTATCACTGGAAGTACGTGAAAGTTGATTGTCCTGGTTAGTGTCACTTGACTATGAAGATGACTGCCACTGAGGTTGTCAAAATGCCAGTCAGTTCCACCAACCATCTTCCTCAAGGTTATACAAACCTGGAGGATCAACTTCACATACACCATGGTTATGATGTCATATGGTTCTGCGTGTTACATGTTACTTGAAATGTGAATCTGAAAGTTATGTTCTAAAGTTGAATGTAATGTCTTATTGTTGACTGAAGTTAATTATGTCATAAAAAAAAATTCCTTTCAATAAAATAGGGATTTTATATTAAAAAATTAAATTTTAAAATTTTGAGATTACATTTTCAGTATAGTAGATTTAACGACATTATATATAACTTTTATTATACAGTAATAAAGGGCTAAAATTTCAAAAAAAGCTACTACATGTAAAATTGAGAAGGTTAATCCAAACCACTAAAACTCAGTGCAGGCACTTTCCACTTTCCACTCTTAATTGAGTTACCTATTGCAGGATTGCTTGAGTTATCAAAACCTTGGTTATTAAAAATTATAACCATATCAGCATTTCACATGTCCTAAAATCCTTGGTCTTGACCCTTTCCCCTCTCATGTTTTCATTAGTCCAAGAATTGTTTAATCTGACTAAATCTTACAGAATTTTTCTTTTCATAAATAGATTATACCTAATAACCCTTCTGGCTTCAAGGTGGCACTTTTGAGCTTTATTCTGGCTAAGACTATTCGACAAGGTGAGATTTACTTGTGTTACAAGGTTAACATCCTTACACAACAAATACCCTAATAAACTGAAGCTTGAAAATATCAGGAAACATAGTTATACATGACTGGGTTTTTTTTATTATTTTTATCAAACAAAGTTGCTTGGAACTAATCCACAAGGGTGGTAGCCTTTTTATTATAAATGAATGGGATCTTTTGTTACTTTTACTCCATAGAAGTTTGCAGTATTTATCACCCTAACATTAGCTTCAGTCATCTTTCCAGGAGGACTAGTGTTTTTCATGATTCATTGTGTATTTTAAAGATTTCATTCAAGCTTGCTTAAAAGCCAAAGTTTCAGATAAAAAATGTTCACAACTCTCCAAAAATTGATTTAAAAGTAGAGTGCAGCATAGGTAGTTTTGAATGACCAAAAGGGAAACTGCTGAAACTTGGGGGTAGAAAAACTGATGTTTCAAGTGAAGGTGCTTCATTGGAGTGAAATATCTTGTGTTTCACTTCAACAAATGGCCTTTGAATTTTCAGTTTTTCTACTCCCAAGTTCCAGCAGTCTTCCAGCCCTTTTGGTTTTCCACAAATCTCCAAAATCAATTCATTTCATAGAGATTGCCAACCTGACATTAAGCAACAAGACACATCTGCTGTTACATGATTGGTTATGGAGACTTGCTTAGCCCTTTAATCTTTCTCTTTTGTTCTTTATTCTTTGTTCTCTCTGTTTTTATTGAATCATTTTTGTTCTCTTTTTTCTCTCTAAATGCTCTATATACATGATGCTAAGCCTTAGTGGGGTTGAATAATGGTCCCAATTAATGTGCATAGTCTGAATACAACTTAACTGTTGAACCTCTCTATTTTACCATTCATGGGTTCACACGATTCCATCATTTACATCGCTACAAATGACAATATGAAAACACTACAACATCAAATGGGAGAGCTGCAATTATTTAGTACATTGATTTTAATAAAACATCACAAGGCATTTTAGTCAAGTCGAATACAAGTTTAAAGTTGTTTCTTTTCACTCTACAAAAAATCCGAGATCGTAAAATGTTTACAATTGGGTTTTGACACTCCGATGAACTGAAAGGCAATAAGTCAAACAATTCGTCCAAACCAAGCACACGTGGACAAGTCCGTTGTTTATTTTTTACCATTGCTGTCAACTGCATAAAGCCCACACTTAGTACTGACAAGTACTTCAAGAGACTCTTCATCATTTAATTAAAATCTTATGAATGGTTCCAACAAGGAAAACCTAACTTTGACCTGTTAAATTATTAAACAATTACAACAATGGGTCGCTTTACCAAAACATTTAACTGGAATCACAGCCTATACCTGACAATACACTTAAACGTCCAAATTATCGAGCGTCAAACTCCGATGTATCATCACGAATCGTTACCCAATACTCAGAGATACGGTGGTAAACCTTTAATACCATATGTCCAAATTTTGCATTCGTGGACTTGAAACTCGCTACGAATTATGATATAAATTCCGGACTTTGCCGATATTTTTTCGGTCAACTCGCTTGTCACAAAGAAATTATTTCTAAAGACCTACTTGAGTTCTACTGAAATACAACAAGGACAATTTTGCTACTCACTCTTTGTTTGAGGTCATGTTTATCGCCTCTTCTGCTAATGGCACCAGACCATTGATCCTCTTCTCGATGCGTCGAATGGAGATTGTCTCTCTTTTTCTTGTCCCCCGGTAAGTTGGTTGTCGCACCATTATGGATCGATGAAAAATGCAGTGTAGTTAAAATTTGAATCACTGCAATGGCCACGGCTATTCCAAGAATGAAGCGCACAATCCGAAAGCGATACAACCCCATATCATTGCTAATTGTATACGAATATTTATTGACGGAATGTCGGAATATAAAATAAAATATTACCCGAGTGCCACTCTAACCCACTGATTTGTAACTAACATTATGACTCGTTCCCAGTTTTTTGTAGTTCGCGACCAACTCCCAAAAATGACGTCAGCTAAAACTTAGACAAGTCTAAGGCTTCGGTCATCTGAAGCGGTCCAAGTGATGATGGAGCACGGCTCTAAGATGAAAGTGTAAATTCTATAACAAAGCGTAAATTTTCATGTGAATATTCAAATACTCCAACAACACACGCGTGCTAACACATAACTTGAATTCTCGGGTTTCGTATGTCGTGTTATGAAAAAAACAATTTAGACTTCATTCCGGACATTCCACAAGCACCACGAGGTATGGGCCTTGTTCTCATAAGCCAGCTACCCTTTTAGGTTTAGTTTAACTTGTGCCATGCCCAGACATGACAGTAATCGTGGGACGATTAGGGCACTAGGCACAGCTTCTGAACTGAACACTTGAGCTGTCGTGAGCGAAGCACTGCTCGCTTTAATGAGTTGAGGTACCGACAGATTTGGAGCGGCGGTGCCTTGGGGCAATACCAACCTAAATAAACTCTCCTTCCTACTTAGTAAAAAGTACATGACCGATTAACCAGCGTAATGGTGGCCACAGGAATTCATTCCAGCCATCGCAAGTGACGAACAAGGTGTGATCTTAATCATAGAACAAATATTAATAACCAGCATAAAACACGAAATAAAGTTACTGGCTTTTAGAAAGAATTTATAAAATCAACTAACGTTTCGTTACTTCGCAACTTCATCAGAGTATTAGAGTAGAGTTTTAGAGACATTTTCGGCGTATATGTAATAATGATTAAGTAAAAGTATCGGATTAGAAGTAGTGAAATCAACGAAACGTCAGTTGGTGTTTTACAGGAACTAAGCATTAATATTTGTCCTACGATTAACTCCAGAGTCGCTTTTCTTTGTTTTCATCTCCTGGACCTCTATTTCCTTATGTAATTTTAATTCTTTGTACGTTTGCATGATAACTCTGCAAAGACCAGTGGCGTAGCCAGACCCGGGTCCACCCGGGCGTCAGCTCGGACATGGGCGTTCCCGAAAATGTATTTGGCGTATTCAACGTGAGAAGCGTGACAGTGAAGGAATTAAATTTAATCTATCCAGTGAATATCTCCCAAGTCAAGTAGTTCAAAGCTTGAATAGCGCTCCTCATTCGCTTCGACTTACCGCCGGATTGGCTGTGAAATAAATTTTTTTTGACTCATGAATCTCTTGAAAAGAAAGTCCCAAAAAGAATCACGATATCAAACTTGTTAATTCTGCATTTGAAATATGTTCAAATCCAGAGGTTTCAATGCTGAAGGCTAAGCTGTTTCAAAGCTGGAAGAGCTTTCCCTATATTTCTTTTGACCCTATGGCCTCGAGCGCTGCCTCATTTCCGTGCAAGCAGTCATCTCAATAAAAAAGGTCGATAAGGATTAAGGGGGCATTGATTTGTTGTACATTTTTCATATTCAATTTGGAAACAGTTCGAGATTGTCTTAACAGTTTCGCCAAAGATTATGGTAATCGGTGCTGGATAATAAAAAGTAGGTAATTTTGAGTCCGCAGCTCTTAACACGCATCTAAGAGAAAAATCGACCCCATTAATCGCAGTGCGTCAACCTGGTTTAACTTCTGTACGAACGTCTGTACCAAAATAGTTACCATGCCATTGTTGTCGGAGTTAATGGATTGATTGTGTTCTGAATCAAGGAATTGATTGCAAAACACTTGTAGGTGGAACGCATTGAACTTTCCATGTGTATGGTGATAAAGAGAAGACATTCCTGTTTTTTTAAAATTTAAATTTAGTTTTTAGATATATTCCTCTGACTAGAGTAGAAGATGAACTCGGGTGAAGAATAATGATGTTAAAGCTACTCCGAGTGACGAACCATACCGGACAA
>JBAHVQ010000456.1:1795797-1825137 GCA_036872915.1 Nanipora kamurai | reverse complement strand
GACCATGAGTTAAGTCAAGGGAGAGGGGGCATGTTGTGGACTGGGAGACAAAAGGACAGCTATACCCTTTATACTATGATCACCCTTGTAAAGGCATGCTCGGGTTGGAAAGTCTGCTGTCTGGTTTATTCGTCTTGTTAATGACGCAAATCACCTTCAGAATAAATGCAACTGATAACCACATTGGTTAAACTACAATGACTTATAACGAAGTATTAATGACAGTTGCCTTAGAAAGCTTTTATAATTGTATTGAAGGGTCGACAGTCACCTAAAAACATAACTCTACAATTACAGTTCTATGTTTTCTGTTGGCATGTTGCCACATCCTCAACTAGAATAACACAAGCCATGCAGAAAAGGACAAAAACACACCAAATAACTACATTTTCCCGACTAGACTACATAGTATCATAAGTATTGATTTCCACTCTTCTCAACACTTTAATTGATCATTCCAGTTTAATCCTGATCGATTATAAACAGTAAGAATGTCACAAGTTAAAACCTATAACAGTTATGTTCTTTAGGCCATGCAGATCGAATGTTCGTCTGTTTAGAGTTGGTTCAAGTTCCCTGAACGATTTCTTAGTATGTGGGTGGTCTGTATTCACCAGACTGCTCAGACTGGCCAGATTGTTGAAAAGGCTTTGCTTGGTAGGTATCATCATTCCGTTCATCTGGGAAAGACGAATAAGGAGAGTCTTCGTAACTTTGTCGAGTCTGTCCACCAAACTCAAAGTTGCTTGCACCTTGATTGAAATTTCGAAATGCAATAAATGTCTGAATACCCTAAAGAACACAAAAATAAAATCATGTTGGATCATTTTATCTAAACTACACATAAATTATACTATTTCCACTGTAGCTTTTATCCTGTCAGAGTAGCTCATTTGGCAACTGGGGCTAAACAAAAAGAAAGAGTAAATTGAAACATGCAAGACAAAAGAGGCTGAATACCTCACAGCGTAGTAAGTTCTCTTTACTTTTTACTTAACTCCTTCCTGGCCGTATAGGTCCTCAGTGATCTATGGAGACTTTAGTATTTTACTCTGGCTAACACCAGTGTATTTTACTCTGGCTAACGCCAGACGATTTTACTCGTCAAGGGGAAAGTCCTCAGCCAGGGAAGGGTTAATATTGTATGGAATTTACACATTACCAATGAAATTTATATTTCAGTTAACGTTTTTGATATTTTCAAGACAATGTTAGCAAAGGCAAGTTTTAATTTACTTAACTATGTTTCAATATCAAGGTTGAATGGTTGAGTATTTGTTTTTTTGTAAACTTTATTAAAGTGTCAAATGGATTTAGCTCGTGGAAATAATTTGGGACACTGTCATATTGATTTTGCAGAGAACTCAAACAAAAACTCTCAAGGCAGAGTAGAAAACCAACAACTCTACACACATGAATCTCAGGTGGTCACCCTTCCAAGAGTTATCCTTGACCAAAGAGGCTTAACTTTAGTGATGAGAGACAATGCGGTAACAGCACATGCCACCCCAAGCTGATTATTAAGCTGCCTCTCTGAACTGATCAATTATACACTTTTGGCTTGTGGCTTTACTGGCTCCAATGCTGACAGTTTCCTTTCAGTATCTCAGTTCTCTATGCTGCAACCAAAAATTTTGGTTGGTGACTAAATATTTTCCATGGTCACTTCTGGTCACCAAAAATTTTTGAAACATTTAAAAAGCAAACACTTTAAATTTGACATGGGCAAAGAATTGGTTTTGATTGATAGTGTCCATTACACCATTTAGCATTACTTTTATCAGAAAAAATAATAGATTTTTAACAGTTTTTGTGTATTTCCAGTACTGTACAATGTATCACACCTCTCCAGTTTCGTATTGCACCCCCTTTTTCCCTTCTTCATAAGCATGTACCATGACAATCATAAAAGATATTATTACATGAACTGAGAGGTGGGTCCAACTGTTTTCTGGTGGAGCAATCTGCCTATCCTGTCATAGATACCTTGCATACACCTTAATAAAATTAGAGTAAATCTGCCTGTCTGCATTGTTTTGCGATATGAGGTGAGGGGATTTATGTACTCCAGAATGTCTCAATTCCATTGTTCCTGGACTTGAATTTGATGACTGGGGTGAGCAAATATTAACATTCCCAATGCACAACCTGAAGTCCCCATTGAGGTAGTCTTGACTATTTATTAGCTTGTCACAGCCTATAGCTGCACTATTTATGCACTCATGATTGAAGTAAGCAAAATGGCAAAAGTCTACAGTGTTTGGGTGAATCAGTTAAAAATACTGGGCTAGCCTTGACCAGGCAGTTTGTAAAAGAGTGAGGCCAGGGCACTTGAGGTCAAAGCAGTATACTGTAGCATCCAGGCCTGAGTAGTTAACCACAAGTTCAGTAGTTAGGGTCCATTTTGAAAAAGATGTTGCTTCACCAACATATCAATCACTTTTATCAGCAAAACTTTTTTATGCAAAAAATTACTTTCTTCTGATCAATTTTACCAATTTTCAAGGTCTTACAATCATTGTGAACATCTTACAGAATCTGTACAAAGCCATGTTAATTGCTCAAAATAGTATATCACTTACCCATGACAAAATGGAGAAAAATGAAAATGCTATTGCAGCTTGGGCATTGTCCTTCTCTCCTCTTGAAAAAATTAACTTATGTGTTTTCCTCCATTTGTCAGTCAAATAGCAGAAGCCAACAAACCACAGGAATGTCCAAAGTGCTGAGAAAAGTAAATCTGCAAGCATGATGTATTTTTTCACTTCTACATTGTTTATAGAGTCCATGAAATAATCTGCAACTAAGAATGCGAGGCATGCCAAGAAAGCAATCACACCAATTGCTACACCATAACTGCAAGCACCATTATCTCCATCATAAAAACAATCACCTCTATCTTTCCCTTTATCAGCTATGCAACCAAAAACCACAATAGAGAACAACTAAAAATTAAAGTTAGTAAGAATTAATATAACGCAAGAGACAAAATTAAAACCTGCTGCATTAATTTAAGCACTAATAAAGATTTATCAACCAAAAGCAAGGTATTTTGCTTGCTCCATAAAAACTCTCCATTTCATTTTATTCTTCTGATTTCAGCAAAGCAGATTCCTATTTCCCTTTTTATGACTTTCATTCAAAATCAACCTAGAAATTTTCCTGCCAAAACTTACAAGTCTGGAATAAAAAGCCTATTGTACTGTTCATCAACCAATCAGTAAGCATAATTTTGCATACAGACAAAAACATTGAGCTTAGCCCTAATAATGTGTCCCATAACATCACATATCTTGCAACTGTTATTCTCATGCATTTCAGTATCACATCCTACAACTGCATAACACAGTTATAAATTGGTTCATTCTGGGAAGTGAATCACAACAATCTTTAAAAAACCTAATTTGATTGTTTTTAGACAACAGTCCAGTTATTAAACAACGAAAGGCTCGTTCTTGAAGCTTGAAGAACGAGCTTATATATACTTAGATACGAATTTATATACTAGATATATATACTTAGAACGAGCTTATATATACTTAGGATATAAACAACGAAAGGCTTGTTCTTCAAGCTTGAAGAACGAGCCTTTTGTTGTTTATATCCAAGCTTGCAAACACCTACACTCTTTACGCTCTGTAGATTGGGTTTGCTCATATGTAGTGCAGTTATTGCTTGGAATTATCTACAGTATAATCTATTTTATGGTCTGAGAGATACCAGTTCTTACATGCAGGTATTGGATTTAGTCTTGGCATACACCTTGATTTATCTTTGGCATGGCCTATATTTTGGTGTGTCCTATAAACAGAATGCACCCTAGGGGTCTTCTGGCTAATCAAAAAGGTGAGGAAAAAACTCAGTGATGATAATAAAATTCATGTTGGCTTGTAATTTATGCAAGGAGAGCTTACAGATTTGGGATTTACACGAAAACAAATAGTTCTACATTCTTATGGTACTACTAAATTGGCTAACCAGAAAACTGAACAGCCTTTTCAGCCAACAACGTTTGGAGCTTAATGTCTTAAGAGCAAATACATGTTAGCATTATTAGGATTACCTGGTGTGAGCTTGGAACTGTGTGAAACTGACAAGTACTTATGATAATGTTTTTCAGAACTGTCATGTCTCATAAGTCATCAAAAATTATCAAAAACGTGTGGTTACGAGGTGTGCCAGCAGGCTGATTGAGCTGAATATGTAGGATCAACCAAAAATTAAAAGATTCTAAGTTGGATCAGTTGTAACTTTTCATGCTTTGCTTAAACAACGAACACCTGGATATTTCTACTATCTAAAAGTACACCTTCCACATGAAAACTCCTAAAAGACTGACAAAGCAATCGTCATCGGTCATGCGTACCGAAATTCAAAGGACAGCTCGAATTTCGACTGAAGTCATCAGGCGATCACCGAAGGGTCAAGTACAAATTCATGGCCAATGAAAACGCTAACTGCCAAGATTTTCACCATCCCAAAATGATCCAAATTCTGTTGTTTTAAAATCGAAAGAAACGTTAATCGAATGTACCTAAACCGAAAAAGTGAACGGTTTTGAAAAGCACCCAAGGTTACCACACATGGTTGGGAAACACGTCAGTATGTTTTAGTGAGAAGCCTAAAATGCTGTCATACTGACCGTGCTGATGGAAGGTTCATTGGAATATTTATTCTACCGAAATTTTTAAACGCTGCACGTTGTGAATTCTGACGAACGAGCCTGCAGACAAAGCACAACGGCAGAAAAAACGTGTCCTTGGTCACTTGAAGATCACGTCCAGTTAAATAAAACGGGCTAATATAAACATTTATTTCTGAGACATATGATGCTGGTCTAAAAGTCTAATTCTGAATACTTACAATGGAGAAAAGCCTACAGATGACTCTAGGTTTCTTGAGAAATTCAACGGGATCCATATCCAAAATGTCAAGCTCCCACCTACAGAAATACTTATGCGTTGGCAGTGAACTCTGTAAGTTTACCAATCCCCTTTGAACCAGAAGCGTAATTTGTGATTCAAATCGCCTTGCAGTATGATTGTGTTCGCGTCACTGGTCACGTTGACGTTTCCAATTTCTCCAACAAGTGCCGTACAACTGATGCGAAATTTATCGTACAAAACTCTGCAGTTACAAAACATTCCTTTCACAGAAATGCTTTCGGGATAACAGCGGAAAGCCCGACTCCTACCAGTATCTTTTAACCATGATTTCAGACCTACGTTGCCAGCGCGAAAGTCTACAGAATAAGCGTTGTCATGTCAAGGCGTATCACGAGGAAGTTATAATTAATCACGAGGTTTCTTATTTCCGGTTCCAAACCGAGTTATTTACGTACCACGGCGTACGAACGGAAGAACGCTTTGTAATAACTCTGTAATTTCGAAAGATGACTCCTGGACCTATTTTTTTAATGGGCTGACAATTTTATTTTTGACGAGGATTTGAAAAAAATAAAAAAATTCCTGCACTGGTAAAGTGTAGGGGAAGTAAATCTAGTTCAACTTCCCAATGTAAAAAAAAATCGAGCAAACCTTGTTCGGTGGAAGCCGAGAGAGCAAATGAAAAAAAAAATGTTGCTAAACGTAAAGGTAACAAAATTTTTTGCCTAAATTTCAGGTGAAAAAGATATTCATAGTCAGGAAAATTGCCCAATTAAACCGCGCCAGAAAAAAGTCTGGTGCCCGACCATAAATGAATCATATAGTCGAGATTACCTTGTAAATTTATCACTTACTATGAAGATGTTGCAGGATTAGCAACGAAACGTTAGCTAAATTAAAAATTTTTTTCTCAATAACTCATGTCACTATTAATATGGGTTTATTCAAAATTATATGTTGGGCTTTGATATTCCTAACAAGATCATAGTTCCCTTGGGCTATAGACCTTTTTCATAAAGATGGCGGCCTGTACGGAAACGAGGCTCGTGGGTCAAAACAAGTGAAGGAAAATCTCTTACATGGCAGCTGGCTAGAAATCTCTGCGTTTGGGTGCAGAAATAACTGTGAAATATGTTTAAAAGCTGGGGTTCCTCTGTCGACGGCCATGTAAGAGCTTATCTTGAACTTGTTTTGACCCACTTGCCTCGTTTCCGTGTAAGCCGCCATCTTTATGAAAAAGGTCTATGGTTAGGGGTGAAAGGGTGTTAGGGGTCAGTTGGTCCGCCGATGATCTACCTTTTGAGCTGTCGAGTCTACTGGGATTGGAGGCAAGACCAACTTAAATGCACGACAGGACCAGTATCCCGAAGGTGTGAGTTCAAATCCCGCTCAAGTCAACTTTTTCAGTTGACTTCAGCAGTGTAGGATAATTATGAATTTATCGTTACGTAACTGGCAATCAATCTCAAGCCACCCGCTCGTTATCGGCTCCCAGTTTACGCTGCCGGAAGTCGATCAAAACCATCGAGCCTGACAAGATGAATTTCTAGACTTCACGAAAATTTCCAGAAATCCGGGTATTTAAGGGGTTGTTCTGTGTTCAGCGTGTCAATAACTTGTCAAGTGAATTTTCCTCTTGTTAAGCTCTATACTCTTATCGAACTTTGACGTTTAAAAGTATTAGAAGTGTGAGTTAACACAGATTGTGTTGGTGGAATTCCAGAAAGTAGGTTTTTTAATTTTAATTTTGAATACTACTTTGGAATTTTTGCAATTTTCTAGAAATAATCTCCAAAATAAGCATATCTATGCCAATTTTAGGTCAAAAATCCAGTTTGCAAGGAACACAACGGAAGCTGAAACTTTTGGCTGGGTAACAGTGTGGTTGACAATGTACAAACTAGCTCTAAAGATACTACCAGTTGCTGAAATTCCTGCAATTACTTCACTTATGGCCCATCAATTAGATAGTAATATTAGCATTCAGGATGCCTGCATTGCTCTTTTGCACCAGGAGAAACCAGTCAAGCAAGTAATCTCTGTTACTGGTCATCCAGGGAGTGGTAGGAGCACTTATGCCCAAGCAATTTTCCAAGAACTTGTTGACAAATCTCCCACCAGCAGTTCAGAAATTCTCTATTTGGTTGTTGGCCCATATGATAGCATAAGCTCTGTGTGGAATACTGGTATTGAAATTGCAAAGACCAACAATTATAGAGATACAGTTGCACTACTTGCCTCTGGCACAACCTCTGATGATACAAAGTTGAAAGCAATTGTTAGACTCTTGAATAATTTTAAGATCATCTGCTTTGATCAACTGAGCATTAAAAATGAGGAACTTTGCCCATTTTTGTTGGCTTTGGTGAAAGAGTTAAATAACAAAGTCATCTGTGTTTCCAACCGAAAGCTTCAATTCTGTATAGAAAATACTGATTTATGCATTACAGTTAATGGTTTACGCCCAGAAAATGTCAACAACATGGCACTGGAGAATAGTAATATTACCATAAAAGAATTAGGAAGTATATATGAAAGATTGCAGTATAACCCCACAGCCATACAGCTTTATGTGAATTCCTGTCTCGTATTTGGTAAATGTGGGATACCGGTATCCAAAACAGCTGAAGAAGAAACTCCCTCATGTTCTGTGTTAGAAATGATCTGGAAGCAATTGAGTGGCCTTGAGAAGCATGTCTTGGTGCAGCTGAGTCAATTACGTCAACAGTTACCCATGAAAGCAGAAGTTGGTGCTTTGGCTCGGATTGTCAGAATAGGATTATTGAAGTGCGAGATGTCCATGATTGGAGCAGGTATCTGTAGATTGATTTCCATGAGCAATTGTATTCAAGATTTTACTCGAGCTAAGAGCTTATCAAATCCACCTAAAATGAATGGAAAATTCTGTGTTTTTAATTGCTGGACATCACAACTTGCTGACGAACTTCTGGGTCTTGTTGAAGATGCAAAAAATAATTCGTGGCCATTCATACCAGAAAAATGGTAAGATTTCAATGAATTTTCATGAAGTTTGAAGAGAGATGTTAACAACTAGGGACAAATCCAGGGTTTTGAAAGAAGGATTGTAGGGTAAGAATGCTGCATTGGAAGGAACCTTGAGGTCATGTTCCCTATCCCTTAGTTATTAGTTTTAGATTAAGTTCCATTATTCACTTGCATGCATTTTGCATTCCATTATTTACTTACAACTTTAAATTTGATGAATATATAATTACCTTTAATCACCAGGCAATATGTTACTCACGCTGGAGAAAAGGAGAGCTATAATGTTAAAGATTTGATAACTATGAAGAATAAGGATTTTCCAAAACTAACCCAGTTTGATATTTTACAGGTAATATAATTATAAACTTTACTTTAGTAATTATTGATAAGGGTATGAATTCTAAAAAGGTTTTGAAAAGGCCCTGCACAGAGGTCAGTTCATCATTGGTGCCACTTACCGTTAGATAGAACACTAACGTATTTTATCGATAATTGTATTAAGTGTAGTAATATTATTAAAGTTTAATGTGGTCACACACACAAGTTTCACAAAAATGCCTGAGTTTGAAAAGTGATGATTGTTCGGTAAATAACGTCAATTGGTTGGTAAAATGAAAGAGAAGTGATATGTATATAATGTAACTTCAATGTTTTAAAAGCACAAATTTTTGTGCATGTGGGACAAGCAAAGGTCCATCAAACTCGTAATTTCAGAAAAATGATTGCTGATCTCCAGAAGGAAATCGAATCCATAACCCTCTGGTGACCGGTGAGACGCTCCAACCATTGAGCTACCACAACTCGGATGGTGAGCTAAGTTGGAGGTTCGTCATATGTGCTGCCTACGATAAGATAATACCGTATTTCCTCGATTAAGCGCCCCCTCTCGAATAAGCACCCCCCTTGAATAAGCGCCCCTCTTGAATTAGCGCCCCCTGTAGACCTTGATTTTTTAAACAAGTGCCCTCCTCGAATAAGCGCCTACCGAATAAGCGCCCCCCGAATAAGCGCGCCCTTTGATGCTGGAGTACCAGTACTGGCACTTTTAGAGTCTGATGGAGAAGATGATGAATTGATTGATGTAGAATAGGACTGTAAAGGATATTTTAGTTAACTTTTTTCATTCTTTTGTTTTCTTAAAAGTTTTGTTGAAGTTACCGCGTGCAGTTACCACGACTGACAGTATATAAACAAATCGCAAATGTTCGATTTTGTTGTTAAACTTTGGTTATCGTTAGATACTCTCTTGTATTTTTCTCGTTAGATACTCTCTCGTATTTCACTTGAAAAATGACTTTCTTATTCTTGACATGATTTTCTATATTTTGTAATAAGCGCCCCTCCTGTTAGTCTCAAAATTAATAAGCACCTCGGGGCGCTTAATCGAGGAAATACGGTAATGGAAAGGCCAGGAAAAAGCATTAGCTCAGAAATCGTTCTTCTGAAATCACGAGCTTGAGGTACGTTCGCATGGCGTCTATAATTTGACACTTATTACCAAAATTAACTGTTTATTTTTAGGAGTGTTTGCACCATTCCATTGTCCAAAAAGACTACGAAAACATGGCGGCAATCATCTTTGTTTTGGACAGGTTTATATACTGGCAAGGGGGTTCTAAGATGCTGCTATCAATCGTTGACTCCATCACAGAAGGAAATCCCCAACTTCCCATAGCGCCTCAACTTGTCATTAGGAAAGCACGCATTCTTAGGACATCAGGGGATCTTCAAGGTTTGACATGAGTAACAATTTTACGTTTCCAGCTGTTATTCAGTGAACGTCTAGTGTTAATAGGATGGCAGTTTTAGTGTGAAGTGTAAAGTGGAGAGTAAATCTCGAAATTCTTGCCCTTTAGTGAATATGGTAGTAATTCAAAAAATTACTCAAGAAAATTTTTCCATGCAAAAAGTCGAAAAATCACTCCACAAAATTTTTCCGGACAAAAAGTCGAAAACGTGTGAAATAATTTTTTTTGAATAAAAAGCCGAAAAATCACTTATAAATCAATAAACAGTCCAATGGATAGAAAAAGAAAAGGCATGCAGACAAACGGACTTACAAGTAGACCGAATAACATATGGAGAGACACCAAATCAGACAGACGGAAAAACAGACATTGGAGACAGAACATCCGAAAGACAAATAGACCAACAGATAAACTAGATAGACAGACCAACCGACATCAGAATAGACAGAAAGATAGAGAGCCGCATACAGATTCGCCCACATACATACAGACAAATAGAAAGATGGTTTCGCAGTCGTTGTTCGCCTGTCACGTCACACGTTCAGAACTGTTTTGTTCGCATCACGTATCTTGCAAAAGGTGTTCAACACCCCGTGTTACGATCTCCTGTGAACATATGGCTTGCCTATCGAATTCGAACGGATCGTTGAAGTCTTCTCCCCTTGATGGTTAAAATCATCTGGCGTTAGCCGGAGTAAAATAATAAAAGTTCGACGCTGCTGGGTAAGAGTTAATGCAAACTTTTCTACGTTTTTACAGGAGCGGAGAAGGTTTTGGACAAACTTCTTAACGAAAAAGAGAGACTTGGTATGTGGAAGTACAAAGAAGACCATGATCATCATCTAGTCAGGGCTGTCTGCGTTCAAATTAAGGGTGAAATTCAGGCCAGTCTGGGACAGTGGGTGACCGCGGCAACGCTGTTGCTGGAGTCAATACATCTGTTTAGAACCTTGCCTAAAGTTGACAAGAAAGGGTTGTCCTGCAGCTTGGGTCTCTTGGTCAACACACTTCAGAATATGTCTATACAGGAGTACCAGTATATCGCCAGCAAACATTCACTGGTTTCGCCCCATCCTTACCTGCAAGCGTATGTCTTTGCACGAGAAGCAGCTCAGTTGGCTGTGTTTACGCCGTTATTTCTTGCTCGACATAAAGTAAGTACAAAAGGAAATATAGTTTATATCATAAGATGCTCGTAGTTTTCCCCTCTTACCCACCGTTTGAGATTACCCGGGCAGTTTTATAACAAACATACTTGCAGGTTCAGCTTGCCCGGCATTAACGCACCGAGGGGGGCTGTAGCTCCCGAGGTGCGCCAATCTCGGACAAACCGAACCTGCAAGTATGTTTGGTTTTTATCCCACGCCATACTAAGATTAATTTGCATGAAAAATAAAGAAATAGTTCGTAGTTTAGCGTTCCCGATCGAGTCGTGCTACATCAGAAGTGAGTTCGCCTCGAAATCGCCACCTTAATACGTCAAAAGGTGAGTTTGGGAAAAGCCCACCTCTTCGGAACCAATAGGAAAGCCGCTTCCACGCCTGGCAATGGGTAAGTCTTCTAACCAAAAATGTAGTGGTTTGGTGGTTTCTTTTTCCTTTTTACGACCTTATTGTGTCGTGTGAAGGAGCATATTTATTGCCCTCGTTCTCGTTTTGCTGTCTGCCCTTGCTACTCAGACTACTGGTTTCCATTCTCCTCTTCTCACGCGTTCCCCTTTCTTCACCATTCTCTATCCTTGTTTTTCATTACCCTCTTCTCCTTTTGCTGTTTCATATTCGTTTACTTCTTCTTACTTTATCTTCTTCTTTCTTTCTCTTTTTCTATATTATGATCTTCTTGCCTTTGTTCTTATTCCACTACTTTGTCTTCGGCTTGCTGTTGTTGTTGCCGTTACTGTTGTAGTTGGCGTTACTCTTGATCTTGAGGTTACAGCTTTTTGTTGTGGCGGTGGTTGTAATTGTATCTGTTGTTGTTGTTGTTGTTATAGTTGAGATATTTTTCATCACCAACGTTTTTCCCTTCCTCTTCCAGGTTTCTTTATTTGTTGCTCTTCAGCTTCTTCCAGAAACCAGTTTGTTTCCTTGTTCGTAACCCATTTTAACCCTTGCTTTTCCGCAGCGTGGTGCAGGAGAGATGATGCTCGAGTACTCGCAAATTTTTACGGACGATCGTAGATCCCAGTTCCTGAACGAAGCATTGAAAGAGCTAAAGGAAAGTCTTCAAGCGCACAAGAGCATTGAATCTCTTAATAGCCGCGAGCAGTATTATGAGTTCATAGGTGCCTTGTACAAAGCCAGCTGCGTCTTCAAACTTAAAAGCGGTGAGCAGAAGACAGCAGAAGACCTGAAGTGTGTGTCGATACTGTTGTACGATCATTACTGCCGTCACCAAACCTCTGTTGTCCACGATGCCTTCAGTCAGCTGTTGATAAACAGCGCACTGTCAACCCTTGGAATTCCGACTTTCACCAGTGATACTCTTCCGGTTAATTCATTGCAGTCCATTTCCATTTCACCCAAAGGACAATCAAGCTTAGTCATAGAAACAGACCTCAAACGATCCTCGCCACAAAGTAAGTACATAAGATATAGTTAGCTTTTATAGACTGTTTGCAGGATGGAATTTAAACCCTGAACCTTCTTAAGCCTTAACTTTTGTCATCCTTAGTCCACTTCTAGTATTTTAACCGTGATATAGAAGCAGAAATAACCACGTCACGACAACTAGCAAATACCTTGCAACTATTTCAGACGCACGAAAATAAACCAGAGCCAGTTGTTCGAAAATTCAGACGCTACAGGCGTATGTGATTTTCGCTGTTTCTTGTTGCCGAGAAAGTTGCCGTGGGCAACATGAACTCGGCCAAAGGCTGGTCTCTGAATTTGAACGTTGTTATTAACCTAAAGAGCCATGACCCTTTTCTCGTTAATCGAAACTGTTTTCTCTCTCCTTTAGCGATGGATACCATCGTAGACAGAATAGCAACAACGTTGCAGACGGTTAATCTGGCTAATTCCTCGACGGTGGACCGTTCAAAAACGACAGTTGGTACTGCTGATGAAAAGTACTACAGTATTCCTGATAATCAACAAATTAACAGCGATCGAAACAGTGAAAAAGATGTGTCGAGTAATGTTCGTGGAGACGAAACGTATGATTTAACGGCAACTAGTGTTCACGGTAATTTCTTCGTCGTGTTTTACATTTCATTCTTCTTTCACTTTTCCTTACCTTCCACCCGCTATTGCATTTAATTTTCACACATTTTTGTTCGTCCCTCTGGCTCACTCCCCCCTCCCTTTTTCTCTTGTTTTTGTTCTTCTTGGCATTATTTCCTTCCTTCCTTCCCTTTCCTCTACTGATTCTTTGTTTCTTTGCATGTTTCTTTTGGTCTTTGTTTTTTTTTCTGTTTCTTTCTTTGCTTCTATTTTTATTTCTTTCTTAATTACATTCTGTTTCTTTATTTCTTATTATTACTTTCTGACTTTCTCTCTCGCTTGATTGCATGCTTTGCTTGCTTTCTCGCACGCTCACTCATGAGCTTGTCTTCTTGTGGATTCAGTGTTTCAGTCTTTTCATTCTTTCTTTCTTCTTCCCCGCCTCCCTTCTTTGCTTCGTTCCTTCCCACCAAACCACCTTCCCTTCTTTATGATGGCACTCAACTCACCCATTCGCAATCTCTCCTTAAGAATGCGAATCGTCCCGCTACGATCCAGTGCATTCGTCATGGCGTACCCAAAGGACTTTGGTGTACATTGGGGAACAGCTGAACTTAGCGAAAGGAAAACAAGGCGCACAAAGGGATCCGTTCATGATTGAATGCTTGAACCAAGACGAACCTCTTGGAAAGTACGTCGGCAAGAAATACAAGAAACCTTTAGGTCCTGAACAGTACGAAGAAGATGTCCGTTGTCAGATGACTGCTCGTTACTACGTGGGATTATTTAACCAAGACCTCTACCACAAAGGTATGTTGAAATGTTGTTATTGACAACCGAGAATACCCTTACAAAAAAATTCACACGCCAGTTCGCATACGAAAATATTGTTTCATATGTGAAAATGTTCCAATTCCCTATGTTATGTGAAATGAAAATTTCATATGTGGAACTAACTTTTGTGTTTGAATCGTCCATTTAATATATAAAATACGCTTTTTGTATACTTCCATTTCACAAGACGGTGAAATTTTCAACCATATCATTTCACATATGAATTAGGTATTTCATACGTAAAAACCTTCCATATGAAAATTTCATATGTGAAAATGCTCCAATTTATGCTCTAATGACCGGTGAGATGCTCTAACGATTGAGCTACCACGACTCAGATGGTGAGCTAGGGTGCAGGTTAGTCATATGTACTGCCTAACCGGAAGTTACGATATAATAATAATGACTGAACCGACTTTGAGTTCAGCAATTAATATTTCAAAACTTATTCTATAATGAATAATTACCATAAAAAATTAATAAGAATAATAAACATGATACTTAATATTAAATGAGGATAATATGTGATTGGTAATATTTGTAAATAATGATTGATAATGGTTCATTGCAAAATGTCAGAAAGTAGTGCATTCGTGTAGGACTATTGAAACAAACTACGTGTGGCGAAAGGTGTGTCTTGTAAGTTAATATTTTATTTCAACATTTAATTGCTATTGACCAGAAATATTGCTTATTAATTCCTCTGCTTTCTTCACGTTTAACTTCTGTTCTGTCAACGAATAGTATGTGTTTCTTTCACAATTTCGTTGGTTATTTGTCGAAGTAATAACAGCACTTAGCTACCCAATAGGCTGTTTGTGATTTTCTGACAGAGGTTCGGGAATGGGCACCATAGGTGGGAGTACTGGTAACCGACGAATACCCCAATGAACAGGAGACAAATAATTGCACCAATTACAAGGCTTGTTACAACTTTCCCGCCTTCGCCATGCCGACCTAGACAAAAGCAAGGGTTAAAGAGTGCTGAAAATCAGAAGAAAAAAAGTGTAGCGCATAGTTAAGCAAAAAAATAAACGAAACGTCATTGAAGGAACTGCAAAATGAAAGGAGGACAAGATGAAAGGCCTCCGGTCGAAAAGTTCGTTTTTTTCTCATTTTGTTTTCGGCAGGTTAGATTTAGATTTATTGAGCTATCTCGTACTTTGGTGGGTGGATTGCCACTACATCTTCGAACTCATACTTGTCAACAGGTTTCATTGCCATTGTCAACAGAAAAATCGTCTGTATAGCGGCGGCAAAACTTCGCCATCACTCATGTCGTTATGTCATGTGTTGTTAGTGCAAAAAAACAAATTGTATTGTTATGAAGAAATATGTATTTACCTACCAAATAGTGGTGCAGGGACAACCGACTGACACACTATACAAAACACGAAAACGAAGAGTAGTTTGTTGCTCATTTTAACGTAACAGGCGCATGTCACAAAGAACATTATGACGTAATTAACTAGTAGGGACCTGACGATTTTTCTACGCAGTCAATCTACGACGCGAGCGGAAGTAGACCGGAGCAGAAGACAAGTTTGAGCAGATTGTCGGGAAATGCCCCCGATTGTTTTCCCAACACTTCACAAGTCTGGTTTGTCTAATAGTTTATTGTAATACTTTCTCGATTCTCACAGCAGTTTATTTCATAATCTCCGTCTCTCTCCCTGTCTCTGTCCACACGAATCTCTTCTCTCTCGACAGTCACACCTTCTCACCTCGAATACAATCCCATTGGCTTAAATTTAACCTATTCAATTACAGTTTCCGACAAGATCGGAGGCTTTGTTTGCCTTGTCAACCACCCATCGACCTTCACCAGCGACGTGGTTCGAAAAATTTTCGTTGAATTTCGTAGTAAAAGTTTCAAACAAAATTCTTTTGTTTACTGAACTAGAAAGGGCGTCGTGCTCTGACGACATCATGGGATTTTAACAGATTTTCTGGCTTCGATTTTTGCGAATAAACTAGGCTAATTCAGTTGCATATCTGTTGCGCACGGGTGTGGATTGTGGTTGACTACAAGTCAAGTTTAATGCGGTTTATAAAGAATTTATTACGTACCTTTTGGTTCATTACCTTTTTTGTTTTTAACGGTGATTCAATTTGTATAGTTACGGGTTACATTTCCAATTTGTATAGTTACGGGTTACCTTTCGTGGTAGTTTTTTATCTGTTGCTTCACGTTTACTTAGCATCTCTTTCAAATCTTGAAACCAGGCATTGACATTAGCCAGATCCAGTTCCTACCCGTTGTGATGGTTCGTCTGTTAAGCAACATTGGTCAAAAGACGTCGTGTATTTACAATGTCGAGCCATACATCCATGGAAATTTCACGAAACTCACAAACAACTGGAGTTTTGTTGACAAGAAAGGCCAAGGCAGTAAACTCGTGTTGGCCTTTAGTCACTTCACTTACGAGAAATCGAACCGTACTCTTCTAATCGTTGACCATCAGGGCTGGACCTCCTCTGACCACGTATCCACAACTTTCCTCACCGATCCCCAAATCCACAGTAGTGACAAAAAGCTCTTTGGTACTGGGAATCTCGGAATGCGTGGTATCAAGAAATTCTGGGAAGACATGCATACGGAATGCAATGAAATTTGCCACCAACTAGGTTTACGAAGACCTGAGGACAAGTAACTCAACAGGAATGGACGTCTCCGATGGATTGCGCGTAGAGAAATAACCATGTATGGCGGAGTTCTTTTTTTCCCCCAGAGAATTTTAGGTCCAGGACGGCAACACGAAGATTTCGGCAATAAGGCATGGAGATGACGTGGTCTGGTTACGAATCTGGCCTATCCACTACATGCAATTCAGCGGAGCACGCATTTAGGGACTTTAGTCAAGCGAACGCGGTGGTAATGATCGGGTGTCAAAATTTTAGTATTTTTAGAAACCACGAACTACTGACGTTTTTGATTATTTATAAGTGTACCCCCCCTTAATTATATTCGATCAAACACTCAAATATCCGACGTCATGTCAATAACTGCGATTTTCAAGATTTTCTAGCAAGATTTTCTTTGGCTATTTTATGAACTTCCTCGGACTTTAAAGAGTTAGACACGTACTGCACAAATGAAGCAAATACTTTAGATTTTTATTCATATATTAATTTAAGAATTGGATATGAAATATTCTTTGAAAGAACACTCCTAAAAACTCCTATTTTCATATTGGTTAAGGTTTTGACAGCTGCTGGTTCGCCATCAAAATAAGTCTTCGGAAATTGTCATTGTCCTTGACTTAACATTCGAATTTCCGCCAATTGCCAAGACATCTTGGGGGCCATCTTAAAGCGGACGGGTTTTCTCGGAAAATGTGTGCGTGGTACGTCGGCTTAATGAGGAAGAATGTTTCAAACGGCTCCTGTGTTGGTCTCAATCTCTTGATCTTCGGTTTTGGTGGAACAGTATTTTTTAGCCAGATCTGAACGGCCTACCGTAACGTCATTAAGTGCATTCATAAGCTCCTCGTAGGTTGCATTGTAGGGATTCATGCAGACCCATGTTAACAACATCTGGTAGGCTTTCTCGGAATGTTTCCTATGATCCAAGTCAATGCTCGCCAATCGGCAATCCGGAACTCTTAGAGCTCGGCCGAGCTCCTTCCATTCCTTGACTGCCTCATAAGCCAAAAAACGCAAATCATCGAGTCTGACGAAGTTGACTTTGCCTTGATTCTCAACGAAAAACTTCAAAGCGTCATAGGGAATTTGTAGACCGTCACCTAAAATTTTAAAATAAATGATCTCATCAATAATGACACCATGTAACTGAGATAATGTCGCAATGTCTTATAGAACACTTCTGTGACTCCGTAAGGATAGAGCTGATGTCTAACTACAGCTACCAGTACTTTCATTAGTGAACAAATTATTTTAATAAAGTAGTTCATTCAGTGATGATTCCGTAGTAGATTGTTGTTCGAAGAAAGGCGGTTGTACTACTTTCAACAGAAACTCTGGAAAGTCGAAAGCTATACTACTTTCCAAGAAAAACTCTTTGATAAAGTAGGTAGTCCAAGTATTTTTCAAGGAAAACTACTTTGAAAATATTTTGACTTTCTAGCACAACTGCACACAATCCAGTTTGTAATACTTATTCAAAATTGACAATTACTGGAAAAAGGCAGGGCAAAATACAGGTTTCGTACTCTTGCAGGGTATGGTCTTTCTCATGACTTTCTGCTGGTCCATTTTTCTTTCAATTACCTGAAATAGTCATTACCATGGGAAATTTATGGTACAGATAAGATTATTCACTTCCACTAAAGTTCACCTTAACTGGGTGACTAATGTATTTACTATGTCAGTTAACAGCAGGGTTAAATGACATTGGATAAACTGTTTTCTTCAGATTTCATAATTGGATGACTAAATTGAAGGAGAATATTAACGTTGGCATCTTGAGTTTCATTAATTTTTTTCACTACAATACAACAGGATTAATCAAGCAATCAATTTTAACCATGCAAACTCTGATTCATAGTCTATAAAGAGTTTTATGAAACTGAAGCAGGAATATAAACATGGCAATTTGACAGCTGCAAAAAAATAAGCCTTGTCCATGAAAATGAGTATGTTGGATAATAGAATACCATGTTCACTTTAACAAGCACCCAGTCTTGTGAATGGATCTCAAGTGAGTTCCTCCTCAAAACATTCTGTTCTTTTGTTGAGCACCCTCTCAAATCAGCACCGCAAAGTCTGCTTAAATACTTACACATGAACCTATATTTCATATGCCATTTTGACTGCATAGGCTTGGAGACAACAGGCCCACTGGGAGGGTTTTCTGGGAACCAACCATCCAACTAAACAAACTTTTTCCATATTTTCTGATTTTCCCTTGTTGAACTTCACAAAGTTTTAGACAACACAGGAAATGCAGTTTTCAACAACTTAATTTCTCAAAATTTCCAGGGCCAAAGGAGCATCTTCCTGAATGCCAAGTAACCCATGCCTCTGCATCTCTTCTGCACCCTCCCTACAAAAAATCCTGACCACAGACCTGTACATGGTACTCAACTACATGCAGTTGAAAATGAGTGCCCCTAACTCCACAAGACAGAAAATTTAATAGGCACCCAGCTAGGCACTTATTTAAGTACTGATAAATACAGTACTGGTGGGTGGTGATTAATTTCCTGAGATTTTGAGGACAAAGGCAAGGCAGCCAAGTTGGTTGGTAGGTACAGTAGCATCTAATATAAAATTCTTTTGTACCTACCAACCAACATGGCCACTGTGACATTACATGCAACCCACCACTTGATATTGTCCCCCCAAAAAACGTGATATGCTTGACCAGATCCTTGATAATTTTTAAGTGACAAAAAATTAAAAAAAACTTGATCTGAACTTGTATGTGAAATAATATCTATATTGAATTGTTATTACAACTTGTAGAATTTCTGTAAAACTCTTGCCTTGCCTCCTTTAAAATGCAAAAAACAAAGCTGACAATCTTTCTTAGATAACCAGCTCTGGACAGTACTAACATTTATTTTGAAACCAGGTATACAATAGCTGTAAATAAGAATTTTAAGACTTACGAGTGAGTTTTTAATCTACAAACTTTGCACTAGTAGGAAATGGTGGTGAAAGACAGAACACAAATGTTTATAATAAAATTCAGATAAGAAATAGAATTATATCAGTAATTTACTGGAGTTTAAGAAATATAAACATTGCAAAATCCTAGTGTTTTTAATATTGTGTGAAGTTTTACATTAAATATCCTAAGAACTGTTCCATGCACATCATGAGGTCATGTAAAACTATACTGTTTGATTCAGTCAACATCCTTGGGAGCTTGTGTATCTTGCAAAGGTATACCTCCATTTTCACTTAAGCTATCTTCGTTACTCTCACTTGGTTGCTTAGTAACTGCCTTGTGACCTCTCTTTACTTGTTGAGAGTCCACTTCCTGGATGGGATGAGGTAGGGATGGATTAGCAGGTTTTGGTGGGTTTGCAAAGTTGAATACTGGTTCTTTGTCAGATCCACCACCATATCCTAATATGCTAGAATTATTGACAAACTGACCTGGTAACGGTGGATGCATGAAAGGAAACTGTTGTGCTGGTATGCTGCCACTTGGTATAAATCCTTGGTATGCTCCCATTGGTATTCCCATTTGAACACCCGGTGGTACTGGAACTGTTACTGGTATACCCCCCTGGAATCCAGGTGAAACTGGCCCCATTGGAGGCATGAATACTATGCTGCTAGGATTATTTACCCCAACCTCTGTATTCTGTTTCTTTTCATGAGGATGGACAAATTCTAAAATAAAGTTTTGAGTATCTTCCCCTGGAATTATTTCCAGTTCAAAAGATAGACTGGCAACAGTGACTTTGTCACCTGTTCTTACAATATTTCTCTGGTTGCTGCTGGAGATGTTCTGACCATTGACAAACAAGGTGTTTGTGCTACTAAGGTTTCTTATGGTAAAACATGCTTGTCCATTTGTTGAAAGCTGACCAATCAATTCCAAATGACGCCTTGATGCTCTCTCATCATTCAAAAAAATGTTAACGTTAGTTCCCCTTCCAAAAATGACAGGTACATTCCATTCTTGAAGTTGGCTTTCTTTGGGTATGCCTTTCAGTAAAGCTTTGTTGGTAACTTCTTGTACATGACACGTTATGGTCCATTTTCCTGCCACTGTTTTCCCCTGCCGATTTACAATATCATCATCTAGGAAAGTCAACACAAAAATAAAAGAATGATTAAATAGTGCAATGTTTGATATAAAGCTATGAAAAAAATGTGTAGTTCCAAAACAAGTTTAACTAACATTACTGTTTCCCAATTCAGGGAAGACCAAATTCACTAGTCTGATTGCAAAAGCAAACATTTCTTTGCAGGTGGGCTTAACCCTTTAACAGGTAAGGGCACACTTTAGCATTTTAATTTGGCTAATGCCAGACGATTTTACTTGTGGAATGAGCCCTGGGCTTAAAGGGTTAATTCCTTTTTTGTGAGCTAATATGACCAAAAGAGAATTTCATACTGGTAAAATTCCTTAAAAGTCATGACACTTGAGTAAGTTAACTTACTGATACTTGCATCTGGGGGATTTCAAACTCCAAAAATAATTATTTTACTTTTGGAGTAAAAATTGGTAGTCCAAATGGTTAACAGAGTCTCTCAACATTTGGTCCTCACTGACAATTTCCATTTCGCCTTAAAATTGCACATAAAAATGTTTCCTTTAATCTGGTTGGCTGTAGCTGGCTGGAGCAAATTTACAAGTCAGGAAAATTATGTTTAACTTTCTACAAAGTTTGTATTTAATAAAAGTTGTGCCAACTTTCTGAACAAAGAAGAAATTGACCTTTAAAATTTCTTGATCAACCCTTCACTGGTACATGTTAACATTTTTGTGGACCTACTGGTAAGGTAACTTCCTGATCTATGCTAAATGTTTCTATTAAATAAAAACAACCTTCCAGACTTGAATAAACATTACATGTAACTGCCTTTTGGTCAACCAGGCACTATAGTGGTAATTCACCTGGGGTATCTTCTACTGTACATTTCTCTTGATCAACAACATCCGGGACTGTGGCTTTCTCTCGATCAACTTCACTGTCATCCATTATACTTTATTTCACCTAAAAAGAAAAAAAAATTATTTTTTGGGCAAATAGCTATCAATTCACATTTGAATTGAGTAGTTCACAAGTGTCTGTAGGTTACACCATAATTTGTTGTTATGGGAAAGCTTTATAACTCCTTCACTGCCACATCTCTTCCTTTGGTAAGTAAAATCGGCTGGTGTTAGCCAGGGTAAAATAACAAAAAGTTCCCCGTGGCAGGAAAAGAGTTAAGCAATCTATTGGTACCCAAATGTTCTATATCTGGCCTATTAAGACATTTGGTTCAAATCCCCGAACACCCATAATTCTGGGCCCAGTTGTTCAAACGACGATTACCGCTGATCCCGGGTTAAAATTTAATCGGCTCTTTTGTTCGGCATGTTTAGCTTAGTAATTTTACTTGAAACTTTCTAGAAGAAAACCTTTCTATATTTGAATGATATCTTAATAGAAAACTTTAAACATCCTTTTCTAGATTAGGAGTATTTCATCCACAAAGTTTTCACTAATCCTGGGATTAACGTAATCGCCCCGTTGGAACAACCACGCCCTGACGTTAATGGGTTGTTTTCACACGATGTCGCATCTCACATTTCAATCTGAAAAGCGAAAATATTGCGTCTTTCCACCAGTCCTAAAAGGTGAAAGTTCACATCACAACGGACGTTGGAATACTGTAAATGTATATCGAGCATCCTTGGTCGTTGATGAACCATGACCAAGCAGAGACGCATTGAATAACCTTTGTCGAATAACAACTGATCGCAAATTGCCAAAATGGTGAATAAGACAATCACTAATATATTCATTTATAGTTCATTAACGACTCAATGACGAGCACTTTCTATCTCATCTTCGATCACTTTCTGTCTGATATATAGCAGGAAACTTTTACTGGGTTCTATTCATATCAATCTAAAAAGCGTCATAGTAACACGAGAAATTTTGCCAACTTTCCCATCTCTAGAGCGACATGCACACAGACTTAATGTTGAATATCTTTGATCGCTTTCTATCTTAAAATCTACCGTCTGATAGTCCACTTTGTACTGAAAATATACTGATTCGGCTGACCTACAACTGACTTCCTTACAAAGCTAGTTGAACATCTGTGAAACAGTCAAACATGTGTTAAATGTCTAGCGTGATGCATCAATCTGTGTGTTGCCGCTCTTCAAAATAGTACGAATGAAATTCTGTAACATTTTTCATTATATTTCAATGGAAACGTACAGCTGGAGTTACAACAAACATGAAAGACCTACGATAAAATTGTGGGAAGTGGAACTGCTGATATTTCAAATTTCCAATTACGTATTTATCTAACTGATGATTTATTTGGTCTCTTGCACTGGCTTGACTAGCGTTTTGAAAAGCTTTCAATTTGTAGCAATTTACTGATGTCTCTAACTACAATAAATGTACGACAATATCAAGAGATTACCTTATTACCGGGAAAGCTTGCACGAAGACTCATGGAGTGGCTGACGCCTAAGTATCATCTTCGACCATGATATATTTGTGTTCACAAGCTGCACAGCTAGAAATTTGAATACGATTGTGCGTGCGTCACTCTACAACGGAAGCGCGGTTTTATTACCTTTCCGTGGAAATCCTTTTCCGGCAAGTCCTGGAAGATGACACGGACACTCCTTTATGGTGCAACATTGCCTGCAATGATGCATCATTCAAGTACTAAATAACATTGGCGAGAATGAGATTTGTAGACAGTGAGCAACATTGAAAAATCATTAAGCGACACGGAATGGCCATTCCGTATCGCAAACATTAGATCTGTTCCTTTGGCTCTACCCTAACTTCATTTTCCTCTTGTATCGTATCCTCACCATGCGGTATCGTCTTCCTCTCACTATTGTTACATCACTTATTTTCGACGACTAATGGATGTTCGTCAAGTTCGTTCTCTCAGAAAAATGATTTCTGAACCCTAGACGGGAATCGAACCCGCAACCTAATACCGTCCAGGTAGTAGGTTGCGGATTAGTCGTCGGATATTTACCAAGCTCCGACATGAACCAAGTTTGTGTTCAACTTTAAATAAGTATACTTGTATTTTTGTAAATAGCCTACTATATTTAAGCCGAGACTTTAAAATTTTATCTTACTCTGAAGATGTTGCGGGTTTAGCGACGAAACGTCAGTTCATTAAATATTTTCATAATATATGTCTTTGTTATGCCTCTATTTAAATATGTTGCCTGGGCCATCATATTTTTAACTCGACTTAGGATATTCTCTTCTGGGTAAATCATTAAGAATTTCATGCAACATTGCGTGCAAAGTTCCACCGTGTATTCGCGGCATAACTCCATAGTTTTCTCGAAAAACTAAATTTTCTAATTTAATTCAAGGAGTTTCGTTTGTTTTCGACATGAACAATTTACCACAAAGTTCTTCGGAGGAGAGTGCAGCGAAAAAATTGTCTCACCTGGTTTGATTTTTTTAGAACAGACATGCATTTGAAATGCGGAGGAATGGCATTCGCGGGTAGTCAAATATGCCATCTTGTTCTCTTGATATTCGGGATTGGAGAAGGAATACGTTTTATGTTGTGAGGTAATTCTTTAAAAACATAAAACAAGAGTGCGCGCTTTTTTATGTCCTGCGAATATTTTAGAGTAAAGGCCAAACTGGGAGCAAAATGTCGCGCCGACAATGTCGACCGTTATTTGAATCGACGTAAAATGTCGAGCGCTGAAGTTGACACTTATTCTACTTTTTCACAGTGGAATTGCGAAAAAAGAATTGTAGAAAAAAAGAGTTATGGGGTCATTTTTACCCCTGAAATTATTTATGACGTGCGTACTGTAGTGGCGTTTTCAAGGTTTTGGTTTTACACGAACTTGTAGTTTATGCGCGAAGTCGACCTCTACCTAACATTATTATTTAGAGGTCAGTGGGTGAAACGCGCGAAAATATCGTTACCTGGAGACTAAAATCTGACAACTAATTTTTATCTTGAATCTGATTGGCCTAGTTGTTTCAGTTTGTAGCCAATCAAATACGTTCTTGTTTTTATGGAGAGTTCCGAGTTGGTGTTCCCAGCAAATTTGAAGTTTGCAAATTGAAATTCCTATATATTGATTGCGAGCTTTGGTAAAATAGTGTTGTTGGCTTTTGCTCCATGAACGACAGAATCATGGAACGCCTTCATCACCAAGCTCGAAATGAAAACTTGCTACACTTCTCTGGTGTGTAAATAAATGTCAAACTGCTTGAAGTTTATCGTCAAATCCACCTTGGTGAAACTGTTTAGAATTTTACAAAACTTTGTTTTGATATGGAGTCGAGGTCCACATTTTCTGGTTCGCAAAAGAAGGACGCTCTTAGAATAGCCCAGGGTCTCTTTGAATCAAAAGGTATGTGGTTATCTGTTGTTTCGAATGAAAAGGTATTGTGTTACAAAGGGTTTTTTGTCACTATAATTGTAAACAGGGACGAACTCGTGAAAATTGTGTTATAATAAACGACTTTCCTATTATCACGACTAGCCTCTAAATGCAGGTCAATGGTGGTGTTAGTGGGGCAGAGAGGGCTACAGCTCCATGTCGTGTAACCTTGGCTCCACTGTCGGGGGTAAATAGACAATTTGTCAGGGGACGACAGTTTTTCTTTCTTTTCTTTAAATGATAAACAAAAAATATTTTCTTCAAATCTTTACATTATGCAGGGATTGAAAAATATAAATGGTAACTTTGTTACTGTCAATAACACACTGATACAGATATAAATAACAATTCTATTTTATACAAACTATGTACATTTATTATATATTTAACCAATTAAATTACTGTTATTTGGTTAGGATTATTCCTGCTAAAACCAAAGTGACATTCTAGATCTTCAAATTCAGAAATTTCCAAGTGGACATTACTCCCAGACCCCCTATATAGTTAAGCACCATTGTTGGATGCCTTATCCCTGCATTGGGGAATTTGTGGCACCACTCCTGGTTGACTAACTCATACCACATGTATTTTGAGATGGGATTACTGTTGTCCAGACAGGGTATGTAATTTGTTAGAAGTAGAAAACATTCTCAAGTGTTTAATAGAGAGAAACCATTTCTATGATAAAAATATGTAAAAACATTTGGTTTTGTTGTTTTTGTGTCCATATGGTATTTGTGTTGGTGGTAACATATATTGGCAATTATGTTTTTATCCCAGTAAAGTCTTACTAGACCAGTTAAGAAATTTTCAATTTGTTATAATTAGTTAATAATGGAATATATTTATTATTATTATTTCTTATTAACCTACTTGTACAGGAGTATATGAGTACCTAGAATAAATTGTTTGTCTAAAAGTAACTAAAATACAATTGTATATCTTGCCCAAAATCCCTGCTCAGCGGTTTTTGTTGTAGGATTCATGGTTAACAATTATTGCTAACCATATTAAATACTGCATATAAACATCTTAATCAGCTTGAATTACTCCTGATACTACTTTCCAAAGGATCAATTCACTTTTTCAGAGAGCAGCCTTTTACATTTCGTTGCATACCATTATTCATTCTTTTTGTTTAAATAGTTCACTTATATCTTCATTCAATTGGTCAATTGCTCCTCCCAGACTTCCGACTATTATAGGGATGACCTTCACTTTGTGTTCTTGAATTTTGTATGCCAGTTATTGATATTTTCATTATTATTATTATTATGAGACATCACACAATATGCAAAGTATATTGGATATTAACTTGAACATCAAGTTGCACCAAGCAACCTCAGATTTCAAGCACCTTCCTCAAAATTCTGGCTGTCCCAAGTAGTACTGACATCTGAATTTGTGCAGTTTTGATTGAAGTGCCCATCTCCTTTATCCTATCTTCCAAATATTATTGACAATTTGATGCCTTGTTGGTTGTATGTGCAGAAACTAATTATTGGAACACTCTCTTGTTTTTTGGTATAGTCACATTTTATAGCTTGCCTTAATTAGCAGTCTAAGAGTGCTTATTTAATTACTGTTAAGACTAAACTAACTATTAGATTTAAGGAGTGCCACTTGAACTGCTTTTTAATACTTCTTAACACCTTTCCATTTGCTAACCCAGATCTTTCCAGTCAGACAACTCTTATTTAATAATTTTTTTTGCAAGTTCACAAAAGCATAATGTATAGGTATGGGCAATCCAGTACACTTGTCTAAATCAGTTGCTGTTTTTGGTTTACTGCATAATCAGTTGGGTAAAAAAAAAATGGATAAAAACTGTAGTCCTTTTTGGCCCTGTACCAGTCCTTATATTTCATACTTAGAGTACAAAATCATGCAATTGCTTGCTTTATTTTTAAATAGTTATGATTCAAAGACCACCTACAACTGCTCAAAAGATTACGTACAATGCAGTTTCCTCTAATGTACCAACGTCTCATTCAACCAAGAGTGATAAAAAACAAAAACCTAAAAGAAAGGAGGGTGTTTCTCAGCAGCCATCACATCAGTCATGGAGACCATTTAGTGGTGAAAAATCTCTAACTAAAGACAAAGATAAATTAGTGACAATGGATACTATGAAGAAGAGGGATTCTGTTTCAAAAAGTAGCAACTTAAAGAACCTGAATGTCAGGGAAAGTGATTGCAAACCCAGGTTATAAAGCAAGGCTAATGTAAATTTGAATAGAATTTATCAGTAACACTAGACACAGATACTTATGGCTTCTATTTTAGGTGAAAGGCAACATTTACCAGACAAAAACTTCCAAAAAAATCTTACATCATCATAGGTGAATGAAGTAACTAATGTCATTATGGCATATGCATTAAAAAGCCTTAGGACTACTACTAATAAATTTCCTAGGATTGTAGGATTGTTCTCTAAAGGATTATTTTTTTGTTAAGAAAGAAAAGATGTTCTTTAAAATCTGAGAGCAAAGGTTGTCAAGTTTCTGAGACTTTTTCACCAAATGTTTCACTTTTAAGATTACCAAAAGGTGTTGAAATTTTGGATCCATGGATTAGTGAAGAGTTTCCTAAAGAATGGTACAGTAACTCCTACATAGTTTATACAAAAGACTAGAAAGCATTGATTAGTTGGTTCATGTTTTTGCTAAATGTTATGCTACAGTATGTAATTTCATATACTAATCTGGTTAAAAACTTTACAATAATAACTGCCCTTCCACTTTCTTTAGGATTGGTATTGATGAAGGTCCCGACAGCTTTGTTCTATTGCCTTGTGGTTTTGAAGATACTATTGACTATCTTCCACCTTTGCAAAAACCTGATGAACCTCTGTTACAAAGACCTGTTAAAGAAGTTAAGGTTAGTGGAAAAGCTGATATTTTTGGTAGAGTTTAAGTCCCTGTACTGCAGTTAGAACTGTATATTACTGGCCATGTACCTCTCACTAAAAGATCATGCTCCTCTTGAATTAGCACTTTAGAAAATGTTTTTTTCATAATTACCTAATCAAAATACATGTATTACCTTTCCTCTACAGAAATATATCCCTCCTAAAATTCTTCATAACTACAACTATTTGGTAAGTTCTAGTTCATTGAATTTTAAGTTTATGAGCAAATTGTATAGCTGCAGTTAAAATTTTAGACTTTGGTTTTTGATTAATGTATTGAATACATATTTATGGCATTTAATGAACAGGTATCTGCCTAGATATGAGTTAAGGCTCAAGGTCTCACTTAAAGTTACCTTTAATCAGGTTTCACTCATTGCCATTTTAGATCAAGTCTGACCTGGTTGTCAGTTGTTTACCAAATTAATATCAAGCTGATATCAGGTCTTATGGCTAAATACATTACTTGCAAAGATCAGGTGTCATTATATGCTACCAAAAATCAGGCTTTGTATCACCATTCCAACCTCACAAATACCTGTCACCATTGTATGATGGAAACTTTTACTGTTTTGACCAACTTCATGTTTGGATTTTAGATTCAAACCAAGTTTTTTGAAATCTGCATCAAAACTTGAGTTATAAAAGTGGTTTTTTGTGCACATAATACAAACTGTGACATAAAGTTTAGCAAAAGTTTTTCACTTGTTTTTTAAATTTCCTCGGACATTAATGAGTTAATCACAATGACTTGTGCCATCACTAAATTGTCTTTTTTAATGGTAAAGACCATGAAGTTAAATATTTACAAAAAGTAATTGATATTAACATTAAGACAATAAGTCATAATTTAAAGCAATAAATCATAATGTCACCAAATGATGACAACATATTATACTCAACAAGAATTAATTTTGTGCAATGTATTGGGCCGAGTGTATTCTTTACGTAAGAATGTTTGTGTAACATGTGCATGTACATTTGTTTATTTATGTCTGTGTTTATTAAGTTGTTTGGTTTTTTTAGGAAAACAAAAGTTCACATCAATGGTAAATTAGTTTCTGTTTTGTAATAGAGCTACTTTTTGCTAAATTTTTATTATTACTATTATTACTATTATTATTATTATTATTATTATTATTATTTGAGTTTATTAATTATGGTAACATTTCAGTTCCCTGGTTTTCAAAGGGCTGTGTGATATTACATAGAATTGCTCTATAAATACACTATACATAATAAATAACTATCAAGTACTAGCAAGACCCACACCAAAATGCAATATGTCTTATCTGTCTTTTGTTTAGCCAACATGACCGAAAACAAGTGGCTAAAGCAGATCAGAGGTACTGGGTTTTTATATGTCAGTCATTCTCAAAAACCCTTAACCAAAATTATTATATTAATGAAAATATCCTTAGTTAGCACCTTCTTTCTTCCTTCAGTATCGATTCTAATCATGTCCCTTAGCACTTCTTTATATTTAAGATTAATGAAAATATCCTTAGGTAACACCTTCTTTCTTCCATCAGTATCTATTCTAATTATGTCCCTTAGTTAACACCTTCTTTCTTCCATCAGTATATATTCTAATCATGTCCCTTAGCACTACTTTATAATTAAGATTAATGAAAATATCCTTAGTTAACACCTTCTTTCTTCCATCAGTATCTATTCTAATTATGTCCCTTAGCACTACTTTATAATTAAGATTAATGAAAATATCCTTAGTTAACACCTTCTTTCTTCCATCAGTATC
>JBAHVQ010000456.1:1778077-1795222 GCA_036872915.1 Nanipora kamurai | reverse complement strand
AAGACTACACTAACCTGGACGATCAACTTCCACAAACATGTCATGATTCTCCCAGGTTCAAACCATTTACTTTAAAGAACTACGGGTCGGTCAGGTTCTTCAAAGACCCGGTTAGCTTATCCGGTAGATAAGTTCAGGTAGGTAAATGGCGCTGTCCATTATTTGCACAGGCAAACTTAAATTCTGACTTGATATAAGAATAGAGTGCTGCGTCGGCAGTATTGAACGAGTTTTAGATAACCAAAAGGGTTGGGAAACTGCTGGAACTTAGGTGGGAAGAAACTGACGTTTTGAGGGAAAGCTCTTCGTCGGAGTGAAAAAACTGACGTTTCGAGCGAAGGGTTTTCGCTCGAAACGTCTGTTTCTTCATACCTTAGTTCCGACAGTTGTCCAAACTGTTTGGTTAAATCCTAACTACCGAATAGGCAGTTATCCAATACATGGTACTTTTCATCTAATAAAATTTAAGTTTGACTGTTTGTGGTATTGAATGTAGGATAATGTCACTTCATGTTTCATTTTCTTGTGGTATGACAATCAAACAAACTGTAGCACCCATTTTCGAAATTAAATTCTCCGCGAAAAAAAATAGCTTGCTTCTAAGAATAATAACGAACATTGCGCCAACAGGGAGAACAATATATCACAAGAATTTGAACGTACCCAACTTTCATTGTCTTTGACTCCAGTTTTAATATCAAAACTTTGCAGTGGATACTGTGATAGTATCTAGTATGATATTAAATGGTATAGTATAAAACAAAAAAGATATTACAACATTTAGAAATGTAGGCATTTCAATCTAACTGTACACAGGGTGAGAGGTTCCTAACTCAAATCGAAATTTTTATGAAGTGGTAGTTGACGAGGACGAAGTCTGAGTCAGCTATAATATCACAGGAATAAGTTGAGACTAAATAACCTACTCGTTTCTTAGTAGAAGCCCATTGACGCTAATTTCTCAAATTTATTACGAAAAACTAGAAGAAGTCAAACACTGTTGTCAGCCAAACAAATTCGGCCTCATTGCGTCACTCACTAATGATAGATATCTAACGGCAATCAGATAGCAAACAGCGTAGCTTACCATATTGTACATTAGCATTGGCATTAGATTATCTTTCTAATAAAGGTCGTATGCCGTTCAAACCGAAGCTGAAGTTCAATTTACAATATGAGTGGCCGAACTGTATGAGGATTTAACATGCGAGCCGTAGGAAATCCCCTTACCGTTCGGACGCGAATATTGTAAATTACTTATCCAATGAATGCATATGAATGTATATATTTACGAACTATTTAGGGATGCGAAGCACTTGAGCCCGGAAATTCGAAGGAAAAGGTGCCTGTAGATTAGGACGATGCTATATCCCTATTTACAACATTGGTTAAATATTCATTTTCCTTTGTTTTTCCTTTATGAATTGTTAATGAATTGGATAAACGTGGTTAAAAGCTGTTTCATAAAACCAGTATTACTATAAATTTCTGATAAATTGAAGAATACGCCACTACGAGACCCTTGGTCTCTAAAATTTCCATTGAAGTATACGCCTGTACGGAAAACTTCTTCCATAGCCAGGCAGCCAACCAGTGTCGTTTTGCGTATACAGGCTGGATAACGAGCTCGGCGATATAATAAATTAGACTAACGTGCAACATTTGTTAACTCGAGAAAACTTTGCTTCGCTGAAATAACCTTCAATCAGCGACAAACATTAGGATTAGATTTAGGATAAGTCCAAGCTACCAGGGACTTTTATCATTTTACTCAGGCTAACGCCAGACGATTTTACTCGTCAAAGGGAGAGATGTGCCAGTGAAGGAGTTACGGTTCGACTTTCACTAACCTACAGCTGCATCGGTTACTTTTTCTATCAAACTTCGCAAACTCGAAATATTGTCGTCTTGTGTACCATCCTGGGGTCGGTTGTTCAAAGTGTCGATATCTAATCCGGTGGATAAGTCTGAATTAGTGAACGTCGTTATCGATGCATTGAAAAACCAAACGTAAGTTTTATCTGCCGAATAGAACTATCCAGTGATCATCTCCATATCAGGTGAATAAAATTTAAGTTCAGTTGTTCAGTGCTTGATTATCGTTGCTCACTCGTTACAACTTATCCACCGGATAAGCTATCCAGGGTTTGAACAACTGGCCTCTGGATTTTATCACTGAATTGCTCAGTTTCTCGCAATGTTGCATTGTGTTTCCATGGCTTAGCTGGAAATGTTTGGTGAAATTCCAAATTAGTCGGCTGGCAAAACACAGTTCAGACATGTTTTTTGGGTCTTCACGGGGTGCAAGAGAATACCCTTATACGTAAACTACCACTCTCATTCGACTTCTTTCACAGAAATTCTTAGTTTGTTTGGCTCGATGGTTCTACATTAGGTTCGACATTGTTGTTTTTTATTGCTCTTGTAGCGAAAGCGTTCAAAGGTTACGCACAAGCGAAATCATAAAACAAGAAATTGAAGATCTCGAAAGACTGCTTCAAGGTATTGTATTTTCTCAACAGATACCGTAATAGTTATTCCGAAATTTAGGACGACTCAAAGGAGGATTGGAAAAGCTGTCCCACAATGCAACTCTTAGCTCACCATCTGAGTCTTGGTAGATCAACGTTTAGAACGTCTCACCAGTCATTAGAAGGTTGAGAGTTCAATTCCTATCTAAGGCTCAGAAATCGTTTTTCTGAAGTCATGAGCTTGACGAACGTCCGCTGGTCGTCTGATACACTCCAAGCTACCACATGAACAACATTAGTGTTCAGCTTTCAATGCAACTCTTGTTGGAACTTGTGTCGCCACTGCAGAATCCGTCGTGTAGCCTTTAGCACAACAAAGGCATGTTACACCACGCAACATTCTCTGCAACATGTCGTGTAACGGCGACTGTAAAGGACTGACAATAAACCACTGCACTCGAGATTGGAAGACTGACTTGTCCTCAAAAAGTGAAGCCAAAAAAGGCGGACATGGGTCCTTTTTGGTCGCTCCACACTATCCCTCACGCGGACAGTGCGGCTTTTTTTCTCATATCTCCCGAAATTACTGGACGTTCAAAAAGCGGGACCCTAGCACGTACCCATTGTTTCATCTTTCATAATCCGCCACTGTTTAATCCTTTAACGCTTAAACTTTTCTCATTTTGTGCTTTGTTCTCTTTTTTGTATTTTTGTTAATTTATTTGTTCGGATTCCGAGCGTTAAAAGTTAAATCAATTAACGTCTGTGTGTTCATGGCCCGTTTTCAGGTTATGGTAATCCTGAGAGTTCGTCGATTGTGAATCGTTATCAACATGAAATCACAACACTCAAAGAAATGGTGATAGAGACCTTGCGCGATTACAACCTGTAAGTCTGGCATGGCAGTTAGTCCGTCGCTTAACCCATTTTCTACCGAGGTTTCTCCCTTGGACGAGAAAAATCGTCTAGCGTCAAGGTTAAGGTTATGGTTAAGGTTAAGACAAAAAACGGTGACAAAACCAATCACATTACCGAACATCACCGGCAAACCAAACACAACATTGACTGGGGAATCGGCAAAATGCATTAACTACATCGCCAACTACAAACAACGACTCAAACTAAAGCTGGTATACGAACTTAGAACAAAAAATATTAAACCTACCACAACAATCACCGGGACCTTACAAACGACTTATTCACAAATTAAAACTCGCGAACAATAAGTAGACTTAACACTTCGACAAACTGATCATTAACGCACTGCTTTTCACAAACAACCACCCACCTCTATGACTCATACGACCGCCCACTTATGACGCTCGCACCAGATACAAATATATGCGAACCTGGCATTTACGCTTCACTTGACTCTAGATATGACCGCCGCTAAGGCCGTCGAAACGTCAGTCATTTCAACTAACCTGGACGATCAACTTCCACAAACATGTAACGATTCTCCCAGGTTCAAACCATTTGCTTTGTCAAGGTTAATGTTAATCCTTCAGCTCCCAGTCGTACATACCTGTATGATTTAGTACTTGAAAATTGTGTGCATGAACAGATTTCGGTAGATTGTAGTAAGGATTTTGTATAGATTGCATAACTTGTAATTTCTTTTGAAAAATCTGGAACCCAAAGGGTTAAACAAGGTAAGATAATGAAAAGGGCCGTTTTGGTCAACGATGGGTTAGACCTCGACCAAGTTGTAAATAAAAATCACAGCCTTCCCTAAAAACTATAAAATAGGAAAATGAATCGTAAAACAATGTCAACTTGAATACTGCTGATGACTTGACAAGACTTCGCGAAATAGTAGCAAAAAAGAAATGGTTGTTAAAAGAAAATTATTGCGATGGTAACAAAGTCAAAATATCACCATTTTGCGCCTCTTGCTTCAAAACATACTTGTAAAACGTGGTCGATTGGAATAACCTCTTCTGTTAGTTACAGCCGATGCTTAATGTTTGGTAAAGCGCAGTAAAATTGTCTGTTCAGTTCAGTCGAAATAAAAATTTTAAAGTGGTCACAACAGAAAGAAAATGATTGTATTGATCAACGATAATTTGGTTCTTCATGTTCGTTGAATGGAACCTCAACAATATGAATTTATTTCCACCACTTAACTAGTTACTCTAAGTCCCGAATGAATATTGACTGAACTAACCATTTTAATTGGGTATTTAATTATGAATCGCGTTATATGTGACCGGACTGTTTATAAGATGAAGTTATTACAATTACCATCTGGTGAGTACCATACCATAACATGAGGACAGATGATAGGGTGAACTTTAAAAAATAACAATATTGTTATCAAAAATTTAATACAGATTTGATAGAGGGAACGCATATTACTGAATGCTGAACACAAATTTGGTTCATGTCAAAGCTTGGTATATACAGACGACTAGCGGACGTTCGTCAAGCTCGTTACCTCAGAAAAACGATTTCTAAGCCCTAGACGTGAGTCAAACCCAATCATTATTATCATAACGTAACGTCCGCTTAGGCAGCTCATATGACGAAACTGCAACTTAGCTCACCATCTGACTCTTGGTAACTCTTGGTAACTTGGTTAGAGCGTCTCACCGGTCATCGGAAGGTTGCGGGTTCGGTTCCCGTCTAGGGCTCAGAAATCGTTTTTCTGAGATAACGAGCTTCACGAACGTTCGCTAGTCGTCTGAAAGGCATATCAATACCTTGTTTTTCCCCTAGGGATGAGGATTTGCCTCAAGAAAAAGCTGAAGATTCAGTAATTCAGGTAAAACGGTCTAAAAGAGTAGAAAATTTGTTATTGAAGACATAGCGTCTCAGGGTACTCTTCACTTAAACTTTTCATGCAAATACAACCTTTATTGCAGCACATTCAGTAATAGAACTTGGCCCCGTATATCGTAAGCTTACACCGCAAGGCACCTAATCATTTTTTTTTTAAAATGTTTAATTTGTGTATTTTGCGTTTTACAGCGTGATCTATTTGAGTTCATCGCAAGACATGATGAAATTATCGCAGCAATTAAAGAGAAGAGAGATGCGTGTATAAAGGAGTTAGGTAGACTAGAACAAGACCTGTGTGAAAACAGGTGAACATTTTAAAGTCACTATATCACATATTATTATATGGCAACGTTTGTTTTCCGGTCTGTGTGCAAAGTGACGCGCGTTGATTGGCTGCCTAGCTGTGCAATAAGTTTTTCGTACGGACTGGCGAGCAGTTTGAGGCCAGAAATATGTGAGTTCCTTGTCCGATTCATACATTTTCCGGCCATCTAAAAATTCATTATTAATTTCGTTTGTTCGCTCTGTACAGGAAAGTATTTACCCCGGGAATTTACACACAGGTTTCTGTACGAAATCGTCGAGCAAATACTTTCCCGTACAGACCTCGCACTCGGTTAATAAGTAATCATTATACATACATACATACATACATACATACATACATACATACATACATACATACATACATACATACATACATACACACACGTCTATATATATATATATATATATATATATTGATTACTTATTAACCGAGTGTGAAGTCTGTACGGGAAAGTGTTTACCAGAGAATTTCGCAATATGATTATATTATATATATATGTATAAAGGGCGAGCAGTCATGCACAACTATCCTACTGGGTGAACCAACATTTAGAGGTAAAATGTTATTTGAGATGTTATCGGTCGCCTTTTGAAGGAGGATGAAGTATCAGTAGAACAGGACTACAGGTTATGTTTTTTCATAACATATGAAAGGAAAGATTGTGCATCTCGTAGGTAAAACATATAAATACAATGAATTCAGTCGATAGATTTCTTTCCATTGTTGATAAGTTAAGAACATGAGTTATAAATATTGGGAATATCTTTCATTTTTTTGAAAAATTTATGCTAAAATATTAGCAGGGACTAACTAAAATTCTTAGAAGATTTTGCTGACGTAACTATGGAACGCCATGGAGTCAGAAACACTTCTGAGTCCATAGCATTCCACAGTTTCATCAGCAATATTTTCTAAGACTTTATCAGTACCAAACTGCAATCTCAAAATACAAACTAACTGAAATTATTTAATCAGAACAGTGCCTATTTACACCTGTGTAACATAGCAACAATTCGTATAAAAATGCTAAAATTAGCTATTTATAAATTTCACATGAACTCCTTCACTGTTAGATCTCTTCCTTTGACCAGTAAAATCGTCTAGGAGTAAAATAATAAAAGTCCCCAATAGCAGTGAAGGAGTCAATTAAGCTGACAAAGTCAAAACGTAAAAAACCAAAAGGGTTGGGAAACTGCGAAGTTAGATCTAGAAAAACTGACGTTTCGAGCGAAGGCCCTTCGCTCGAAACGTCAGTTTTTCTAGATCTAACTTCCGCAGTTTCCCAACCCTTTTGGTTTTCTACAATCGTTCAATACTGCATAAGCAGCATTCTACTTCTACATCAAAGTCATGTGTTTTAATATTATTAAACCGGAGGTCAAATTTAAACGTTAATTGATACATTTCTTGTATTTACAAAAAGTACATGGGTTTATCTAGCCTCATTTTGAAGACTAAAATTCATTTGAAATTTATGTACAAGACTATTACAATTTAACTGTCGATTAAGTTTTCAGCATGCAGTTTAAAACTTTAGGTTGTCACACCAAATATTTTTGAAATACAGTAGCTGCTACTTACATTCAAATCGTTTGTGCGCGACTGATTTAGGCGTATGACTAGATTTATTCCCTGGATCCGGTAAATGTTGGGAATTAGTTCAGTGTTAACAGTTTTGGAACCTTTGCAGAGAAGATATTTTTGAGCATATTTAAGGCCTAGGCTAAGTACCGGAGAACCCACTTGAACCCACCAGTCGAATGTCCACTGGTAAATCGTAAATCGTCATACGAATCCAGAGAACATGTCTCGGTACATTCAAGGGTCACGAATTGTGGCGATGGAGTCGTATATCGGATTGGTAAATTGGATCTTTTTCGATCGGCTCATCCCCAATTTATTTAACCTAACTCTCTATTACTACGTGACTCAGCTCTGACAACTGACTTAAAATTATCAGCTATATTGTGATTTGGATGTAAGCAGCGGTTATTGTGTTTCAGTGGACACATCAAGGCAAGAAAGGGGTATATATTTCATGCCATGCCACTAAGCTCCATATACAGCTAAATGGTGCACGGTTATTCTTCACTATATACTTGCATTACCACGAGCTATAATGTAAACCAATTGTATGAATGCCACAATGCATCGTACACACGTAGCCTCAACTTCTTGCTTTGTAATTGTAGCCGGTGGTACTCCTTGTTTCGAGCTCGGTTGTCCTTTTCTTCAGTAGAATTTCTAAAAATTATGTCAAGACCAGGTACGTCAAATGATGCATTGTCGTATTTATCCAACTGGTCTTTAACACTTAAACTTTTTTGACTGCAGAAATTGTAACCTGCAGGAATTTTAAATTTACACACTATTATTAATAGTGTTCGATACCTTGGAAAGTCAAAGTAACTTATTCACACATTGTAAAAATATAAACAGGTGCTATCCAATATACACAGCTTCTAAAGCCTATAAACAATTTCTGCTCTTTCTACTTTAGTTTGCGTCTTTTCTTTGGTTTCTTCATTTTTGCCCATCCTTTGCCATACCATCCTGGTCCTAGTATCTCTGTGTTACACGTCTCTTTTTCCTGCGTTTCTTCTTTGACTGTGCCTATAAAGGCCTTCGTATCCTCATGATTTTGTTCGATGCCATTTGATTTTAGGCCATTGCCAAAAGGGTCTAAGTCTTTGGTTGTCTTTGTGTCGAGCTCTTCGTCTCTTAGCGGCGTGGACAAACGAAACAACGGATCGCTAATCCTGAAAAGACTCAAATGTCAAGTCGTTCGCAAAACTGGTGTACGCTATTAATAGTTACGAATCAAAAACACATTTGCATGGTACCCTGTATCCATTGGGTGGTTCAAAACATACACCCCGAATGGAAGCCAATATTTCAATTAGCGTAAATTCAGCAGATCTACCCTTGCTGTCTGCGAACTCCGCCATCAAAATGTACAAGAAGAACCCACTCATACGTACGTGATACAAAGTTGGCCTGCTGGTTGGATAGCGTGAATGAACGAACGTTTGTTTAAAGTCTTTATTTACCGAGTTGGCAAATAAACAAAAACACCGAAGACACTCGTAGACATACAAACACGTACAGATACATCCTTTGACTCATGGGTTTGTAAAAAGATGTTAAATCCTTAGATTCGTTTCTCCCATTTGAAGTGAAGTTTTTTTTTTGTGCATTTCCAACAACAGATATCGAAAAGAAAATATGGCCTGGTTGACAACATCTAGGTAAGGATGCTTAGTTCTTTAGAAATGTTCTGAAAAGGGAAGATTCCTGCAGAGTTACTGCTGTGGTGTTAGTTGATACATGCTTAGAATCTATATTAAAATACTGACTTGACAAAGCATGTCATATCGAAAATCCGGGGAGGTTCGCAAGCTATTGAACAAATATATAACCTTCAAGTCCCCGCACACAGCATTGAAAATAAACTATAAGAAAAAGCGGAATTTAACCTTTTTATAGTTTCTTCAACCCAGAAATTATTTTACCCATACTCTAGTTATTAAACGCATAATACTACCTTTTGTATTCGGGGATTTCAAGGCCAAGTTTTTCCATCACAATTTTCATTACATCGTCACATCGACCTATGTAAAACAATGTTTCAAGAGATAAGAAAGTTCTGCTATTTCACTAAAAGAGCAAATAAACAATATTACTATTATTAAACTGTAAAAAAAAACCCCGGACGATCAAGATGTTGACTGAAGACGTGATCGTTCGTCACGTCCATAATCTCATATTTCTGAAACGATTTCTGAGCCCCAAACGAGAATCGAACCCATAACCGTCTGATGACTGGTGAGACACTCTAACCATTGAGCTACTACAACTCAGATGGTGAGCTAAGGTGCAGGTTAGTCACGTGCTGCTTGAGCAAATGTCTCGAAATTTCAGAAATAATTTTTTCTCAGATAACGAAGGTGACGAACGGTCACATATCGTCTCAAATACACCAAGCTCACACAAAGATAAACATTCAGTTTGTTGGCTGACTGCCTAGATTGTGGACAATATCTGCACAGAACATGAAAAAATTCAACTACAGGAAATTTCATCACAACTGTGTTTGGTGAATCTCTGGAATTTTTAATCGTTTGTTTTTTTGTTCAAAGAGGATAATTCACCTACCGTTTATCTTTAACGTGGCTGACACATCTTTGGGTGTCCACTAAAAATGTATACATAAACTCAAAATATTTACCCTCAGTGTTTAAACTTTTATAATTATATCATTAACAATGAAGTGAGTTGAATATACAAGTAGTTACAACCGATAAATATGGCATTTCTAACCTGTAAATTAACTATGAACAATTTAGGTCTTCTCGCCTTTGTTCTTTTCATTCCCCATAGTGAATTGTATCTTTTGAGGACCTAGATGTTGCAAAAGGAATTAGCAAATCAAATAATTTCAATATCATTGTAAAATGCTGGGCTTCAGAATAAATGTTTTTGATTGACACAAACATATTCAGGTTTAAAAAAACTGAATGACTTCATTATATGCAAGTGTAAAGTCCCATTTACACTGGCAATTTTTGCTGTGATTTTTCTCATCATAGATTCATTCATAACACCCATTTGTGCAAAGCTGCATCGGTCAGGATGAAAAAAGTCAAAGCGAAAATTGCCAGCCTTAAGAAAAAACTAAAAGCTAACTTACACCCTTGAGTAACCATAAAACCAGTCTTTATCAAACTTTTACATTTTAATGGTCTATTGTTGTTTTCCCAGGGAGTAACTTACAATTTTGTGCTACAATTATGCAAAAAAAAAATGTAACTTGATCAAAAAGTTACTATTCATGGCCAAAATTTTTGGCACTCCACTGCAGTGTCTCAGGAATGGTCTCTTGGCCAAAAGGTCCACATATTTATTCATTTGTCAAAGCATGTTGGTAATTCTCACTGATGACATCTGCCAACATGATATAAATAGGTATCTGGTGATAAGCTGCCATCATCACAATTCAAGCACTAGTGGAAAATTTAAGATTCACATAATTATGCAGCCAATGTAAACATGAAAATACCATATGACCACATTTTTTTTCTTTCTTCATCATTTGCCATTTCTGTGTTGAAGTTCAAAGTGGCCACCTTTTACTGGTCTTATTGTTACTGTAAAAGTGCACTCAAATGATCTGATTAATTGCATCTGATTCTCCTGATGCATGCAAGTGATTGCATTTGCTTATGGCTGCTTAGTAAATTGTCTGGTGAACAGTACGATTGTCGCGCTTGTGTGTAAATCAGATACATCAGGAGGAGGAAAATCGGATTCGATAAATCAGATTGTGTGAATGGGCCTTAACAGTTATAACTTTTGTGAAGTTCTTTTTGGCCTGCAACATCAAACAATTTACAAACCCAGTGATACTAAGAATGTATAGCTGAATGAGCTACCCTGTTGAAATACTGGTATCTATCTATCCACATTCTTGTAAACTCACCTTCAAACTTGATCCTAAGCAAACTATACAGTCTGTTGCCTTCCCTGCATCAATGGCTCCTTGCCAGTTCAAAGGCCACTCCAGGCACCCCTTCTCACCAAAGTGTACAATTGTATCTCTCAACTTTTCTCCACAGTGATGGCAGCATCTGCCAGTCCCATGGCGACGCAAAGCAGTTCTTTCTGTTACATCAAAAATTCGAAAGTAAGTTCTCTCAGGTGAACATTGCGTGCAAACCTGTAAAATACACATTTCAATTGCTGTCTTAGATCTGGATATCCACAACTTGTTTACTGTAAGTGATATGGTAGATGTCATTTTAGCTTGGGTAAACTTGCTTTGTTGAGAGCACTTCTTTCCTGATTGGCATCTGCAAGTCTGAGTTAGTCTGTAGTTCCTCACCTTTTTCAATCTGCTCCACCAAGGATTGTACTGGGGTGACAGTCTATCTCAAGGCTACAAGTTTTATCAGATGATCAGCAACCCACTACTAGAACTGTCAGGTTCAACCATTTACAAGATTCTTTTAATTTTGTTTAGGGATGGGCGAGAACCAGGACTCACAAAATCTGCCTTAGAGTCCAATAATTTATTAAGTACAGTCCAGCTTTGCATGTATCATCATCACTTAAAAAGGCCCCCTTACCTAATCTTCTATTCTACACTGAGTTTACATTACCATGCATACAGTCATACTCTGTGGTACCTAAACTTCCAGAATTTTAATACAGTACTTTACTAAAATGACGAGACACCTGAGCTTTATACAATTTATCACAAGAAAAAATATGGTGGTGCATTTTTTTCCAATAAGTGAATTTAAATAAAGATACCCTTTTTATTTCTTTTCAGAGAGAAATAAATAAAGACAAAAGTTCCAGATCTGGTTGAACATTTATCATGTGTTTTAGCCAAAACAAATGTCATGGCAGCCCTAGCTTTGTAGTACAGAGATACAATGTAAGCTTGCACAGTATGTTGTAGCTACATTACTATGATAACATACAACATTTACCTCAAGGTACATATTGCCATGCACTTCAGACAAAGCTTGACTTGGTAAACCACTGCGTATGTGAAGTCCATCACAATTTTGAGATACAACATGTTTTACCTATAAATTAAGAGGAAAAGCATGAATGTTGAAAGATTTGTTTTTAAATAGTTTGGGAACTCATCTTTGCCCTAATGGCCCTTAATAATTCTTCTCTGATTAGCAACAGATAATTTGGTGGTGAATAATGTCCAACCCAAAGTGGTTTCAATCCCTATTTAAATATTTTTATTCCAGCTTTACTGTAAACTGGTTGGTTTTATTGTGAAAAAGAGTTTCTTTTCAAACTGTTGAGATGCAGGTTTTAGGTTAGTGTAATGATCAGGATTGCATTTTAAATGGGATATAGAATGTAGAAAAGATACCAATGGTAAATCCAGATAAAAGTTAGGGATAGGTACACTGTGTGGAATTGGAATCAAAGAAGAGAATTGTAATTGGATTCTGATGAGGGAATACTTTTTTCTGGACAGAGAACTGCTTGATTTTTAATACAGTCCTTTTTTCACTTGAATTCAGTGCTGCACTCTTTTGCTGAGAACTGGGTGGAAAATATTTAAAGTACATCAGTAATATTGTACCATGTAAGCAAAGAAGCTTCTAATGGCTTATGTAATTATATAACAGGGTTATATCCAGTTTCAACCAACTTTCTGGAACACCAAAAATTTGGCTAATATGATAAGCTGTCAAAAATTGATTTTAAAGGGGAAATTTAGACACTAATTGAAAATCACTCTGCATTGTTATGTACAATCATAAAAATAGACCATGAAATTATGGTTTGTCACTGTTTATCATATAACTTTTTTTCTTAAAACTGCCTTCAAGATGCAGGAATGTGTTTCTGAGGCTTAGAAAATCAAATATTTCCCAGGGAAGCATGCCTCAGACCCCCCTAAAGGTTTCTCATGCCTTTGGTGCTTGGAACTGCCAGTGCCACCCAGACCACTTCCAAATTGGTGGCTATGGCCCAGTATAAATATAAGGAAAATCTAATCTATTACCAGTACTACAGTATGCTATTTTTTCTCCTTACATGATTTTCCTGATACAGTTTCAGAATGCTCATGTGGGTCAAGGTTGGTTCAGCATCTGAAAGATTATAATTCCTGAAACAAGAGTAAAGGTACCATAGTTCTGTTAAATATTAGTGCCTAAATAGTAATATAAAACTGTTAAAATGGTTATCCAAAGCTTGGCACTGTTACATTAAAATGTTGACAATGATTGTAATTCATACCAAAAATAAATAGTTTTCTGTCAGCCCAAGGACATGGAAAACTGTATGCATTAAATGCCATACAGTGCAGCCACTTGAATCTGGTTCAAGGTACCTATGTTGACACTTTTTTAGCCTTTATAGTAAATAGCTTTAATGTATATGTATTTTGCACGTAAGTTAGTCTTAATTCTAAGGATTCACCATAACTGGGGAAACCTGTGGTGATATCCCAAACCATGTTCATAATGGGCTGAAGTTTAATAAACCACAAACCAAAAGACTTGGGCCAAAAATGAAGTGAAGTATACACCACCTTATCTTTTGTTCACTCTTTAAAAACCCCTTGTAAAAGCTGTAATCCCTTTGAACATTTTGGTCATTTTTATAGACGAAGAAATGATAAGGCAGTATATCGTTAACCTGACCCAAAATGTCAAAAAGTAATGACTGGCAGGGGTGGTTTTTGAAAAATTCCCATTAAGCTTTTGATTCAACCAGATAAATCTAGTTTATCTAGCCAGTCATCACTGTCTATAAACTTTGCAAAAGAAGTGCTGTCAAGACAAAGGGCTTTTTTGTGACTACAATGAAGTACCTGGCTTGATCATTATTTATTCAGGGGTATTCATTGACTCGAAAATAGCATTCTTTAACCCCAGTTCAAAAATATCACGTTACTTACTTGATTGACTCTCCTTTAGAGAGTCTGGTCCAAATCCCATTCGGACCACTGAAATATAAGAACATGCATTAATCTGAGACTACAAATAGCGTAAATATAATGAAGCCAACGTTAAGTATTGGGTTTCGAATCTTTACGTACCGGTAGTCGGGAATCGAAGCAGCCTACGTGAAAAGAAAGAATATATACAAAATCAAAATTACTTCTCAAAACTATTTACTGAAAGTATGACATGCTGGACTAAATTTGCCGAAGAATGAAGACGAGATTTTTTTATTATCATACCGTACTGACGCCGGCTCCAGTGTATACCACCAGAAACTTTGAATCCTTTATTGCATCTGCAAGACTTGCCGCCTTCTTTACTAATTCTTCTGGGGAGTCATAGACCTAATGAAAGTTAAGGAACATTTCTTGTATTTTACCTAAAAGAACAAGAATTTAGACGCCCGAGTATAAAACAAACCTCTTTCTTTCTTTCTTTTACATTTGCTTGTCTTGTTGCTCGTCTCTCGATTTCCGTAACCATTTCCGGAGATTCGTGTAAAATCTTGAGTTCTTCTTCGTTGCACTTATCAGTGCCTTTTTGCATAATACTCTTGATTTGTTTTAATCTCGCCTGTATCTCCTCGTTCACCAGAACATGGCCGCTTTTTTCGTTACATTTTCTTGCCAAAGTCCTCCTTCTGGTCGCCATATTGAAGAAAACAAACTGCTTGGTAGCCACGCCAATTTAATGACAGAGTTGGTGGTGAGTGGTAGGATTAGGGGGGCTAGTTTGAAGGAGGTAACTGCTGTTTTCAAAAAGGCTCGTGAAAGAACAATCAAATACTAAAGTCGTGGAAGTTGCTACCGCTCAACAGCTTTGACCATAGTTTTCGGCACCTTCTCTCATTGTTTTCGCCACCATTGGCAATCCCTTCTTAAATATGACAGGCTCTTTGTCGCCCAGCCAATATTGAAAGGCTACTGTGTCAATTTAAACGTAAAAAACAAATCAGTATGTTCTTAAGTACTTTTAAGTGCGCTTATTTATACTTGATAATCCTATTGGCTATCACTAAACAGTGATTGCTAACATATAGAAAGTATACTGTAAAATAGGGTTTCTGAGAAGAGACCTGAAGAGTCCATTGATATGCGATTGTACAAAAGTTTCAAAACCTTGATTAATCTTTATCTTTCAATAAAAAAATCAAATCCTAATAAAAAACTTGACCTTAATCGCCTAACGCTTCCGCTGATGTTAACACAACTAGGCCCGGCTGGTCAAAAACCGATTATTAAACCAAGATTAGTGAAAATTTTGTGGATGAAATGCTACTAATGTAGGAAAAGATATTTAAAATTTTCTGCTTGTAAATCAAGTAAATATGGAAAGGTTTCATCCCGAAAAGTTTTAACTAAAGTTATCAAACAGAACATATCCGGCAAAACAGCCGATTAAATTTTAACGCAGGATTAGTAGTAATATTCCTTTGAACAACCGTAACCCAAACTCTAACCCGTACGTGCTAACCGTCTAACGCTAACCCCAAGGAGAAATTGCGTGGTCTAACATACCCCGCAATCAAGTCTCGCAACATTTTTGTTGCAGCAAGCATTGCAAGAAGTAAAATCAGGTTCTACTTTTCGCAACGCTGCAACAAATTTTTGAAGCAATGTACAGTGTAACATCCCTTTTGCAATTTGTCTCGCAATGTTTTGTTCGATCAGACAGTAAAAATATGCCTTCAAACTTCGTCCCCAGTGTCTTTGCCTCCAAGGTCAGAGAACTGTGAGGTAAGTTGCAAGAAACATTACGGAGTGTAAAACCCCAACCCATGCAACTGCAACACGATAAATTCAGCCGTTACAAGACATGTTGCACGAATATTTGCGCAGTGTAACACCGCCTTTGCACGAACCGCAACGCAAAAGGTAACACGAACTCTACTGTTAACACTTTCCCTAAAATAAATACTAATTGGCTAACGCTATACCGTAACCCTAATCGGTTCGCATACCCTAAGCCTAACCTATGATCTATCCCTTCAAATCTTTTGCTGGCTTCAAAGGCTTAGTTGAAACCTTACGTTGAAGTATACTTTCGGAAACCTCATGTTGAAGTATACTTTCAAGCATTCACGAATCTTAACCCCTCGATTGATATGACGTGGCTCCTGGACACAGCTTTTCTGATGTTTTCGTGAATTTGTGGTAATTAAGGAGTTCTCCCACGCAATCTCACGGTCAGTTTGCCGACTGTGTTTTGACAACACTAAATTTCCTTTTTTTGAAAGAAGAAAATAGCCTCATGACGTTCCTTCGAACCAGTACTTAACTGAAGCTTAGTTTGTCCAATGTATCTGATCACAGTCATTACACAGAATGGAGTGAGCTGAGCAATATATGCTTCTTCTGCTCTTTCGCAACATGATCCTTAGGTTTACTTAAATACTGAACAGAAAGTCTGCTCATGTGGGAGCTTGGTAAATATCAGAACGGCTAGGGGACGTTCGTCAAGCTCGTTTAGGTTTCCTTAGGTTTCAAAAAAATATGTAATCTAACGACAAAAATGGTCTTTGTGCAACTTTCGTAAACACCTGAGATTATTTTTGATGTAAAAGTTGAGTGCTGCGTAGGTAGTGCCCGTCGACGTGTTCAAAGCAAGAAGGATCAGCTTTGAAATAGAAATACTGACGTTTCATATTCGGCCCTTCGGCAGAGTAAATGGTCTTTTATTCCGACAAAGGGGCCTTCGTTCGAAACGTCATTTTTCATACTCCAACGTTTCCGCAGACGCCAAATCCTTTGATTTGTGTGCGTAAGATTGTTTTTGTCGGCTCAGTGACTTTCAGTGAGGTAGCCAAAGAAACATAACACTTATATATAAATAAATTACATATTGATTGTGATTAACCTGTAAAGATAGGTAGCGCCCTATAGTGTCTATTTTACACACTGTAATGAGTATAGTACGCATCTATGAGGGTTTCTGTGTTTGAAGTAGTTGTAAGTTTAGCAGGAGGTATATCTAACTGTAAATGGGGGGCAATGAACTCAAGAGATGTTTGTTATACGCATGCTCAAGCTAGTCTACTCAGAAAAACTTTCTGAGTCCCTGACGGGAATCGAACCCGTAA
>JBAHVQ010000456.1:1739759-1757106 GCA_036872915.1 Nanipora kamurai | reverse complement strand
TTCTGACACGAACAGGTACTTAGTGTTACCTGTCGGTTAGTAGTATATCGATTGTGGCTTGAATAGAGCGTTTTACGGTAGCCAACGCCATCTGGCATGCCAAGCAAGGCTGGGATAGTAATGGCTAGTTAACTCGGGTGTTTTATTGTGCTTGATCATGTTAAACTTAAGCACTAGCATGCATGACGAAGCATCTCCGTGAACAAACAAATACTGCGCCCACGATTCGGAGCAGTGGATACATACAATTGGTATGGGGATAAAAACGAAATACATTCGCAGGCTCAGTTTTTTCCGGTATGGACGCACCTCGGCGGCCCAGCAGCTCCCCTCGGCCCGTCAATACCAGACAAACCTTCCTGAATGTATGTTTATTATAATACGATGTCTGAACATCACTTGGCTGGTAGTATTGACAAAACAATTTATACTTTTGATAACCCCATTGATTGTAGACTGATAGCTGTCATTATTTCAACCCTATTTGTCTTTTTTTAACTTCTAGTGAAATGAATGATAGTGGATTAGGAACAGGCGACGTTCTCTTAGCGGAGAAAAAGCCAACCCAAGGTAACCGACAAAGCTTTTTTTCAGTTTTTACATGAAAAAGGACTAGACGACGGTAGACCTAATTCCTAAAATAAATTAATGTTTCTGAAGTAGGCCAGAAACATTCTCGTTACGCTAGCTCTTATTTTCCTGAAGTCAGGAACTAGTATTTCGAAGCAATAGCAAGTTTTTGCAACAATTTCTGTATATCTTTATCATCATCCTCCATTGGCCCTCAACCACAAATTGGCGCCTAACTTGTTTCTATATATATAACTTGTTTCTTCGGTCAATCATCGTTGCTGTTAAATCCCTCAATTAATGTTTCACGACCATAGAGGTGTATGTGCTCAACTGTCGATCGAAACAAGTTCGATTTTTAGGTGATTTTTCAATTTAAAAAAACGAAATTAACAAAAAAATTAAACCCTACACAGGCTGGGCTTCCTTTGGCCTTAAAATGGCGGATAGGAAAGAGTCCCCCCTCTTTAACTTTTTCATTGTTGCAACTATTTCAATGAAATTTAGTAGGAATAATATTTGGACCATAAGCTACAAATCAATGTATATTAATTATTAATTAATGATGACAGTGACGTTATTCGATTCTCTTTTTTGGTCATATCCTTAGTATCTTTTCCTGGTCACCTGGCCTTCACAAAAATGGTGAATTATACGTATATACTTGTCTATGAATCCTTTCAATTGTTTTACGTACCAAATATTACCATTCCAAACAGAAATAAATTTGGTAACATGTCTACTTATATTCAATTTCTGTTAGTTGATGCTCTAAATCTGGTTACCGTGGCAAAAGGTTGACAGCTAATTCACCAAATTACATATCAAAATAATCGCCATAATAATAGTTAAGTGAAAAGTCCGCAAGTTTCATGTTTCTATCTTTTTGCAGAAAATCATGTAAACCGATGAGTGGGCGGCCATTAAGTTCCCCAGCCTGGATAGGGTTAAATGTTGGTCACACGATTTTAATATTTAACTTATTCATAAATCGTTAAGGAAAAACAAAAGAAATTAATGTTTAATTAGTATTTGTAAATCGAATATGAAATCTTCCTGATTTACATGAACATTTCCTTGAATTTACTCGACTCAACCGACCTCTATCTAAAAATAGTAAACATAGATCTTCGAATGCATTCGTTGGATAAGTAGTATACAGTATTTGCGTTCGAACTACAACGTTTATTATGGCTCGCCTTCGGTTAGCCTTGTAATTCTATCTAGTTCGGCTTCTCATGTTGTATGTATTACTAGACCAGCTAAACATTTAGATTAAACTGGCAGCTGGATGCACAAATTGTTTAGTATTTCTTAAAATTTCTGTATTACCCAAACGTATTTGAAGCTATCTCAGATAAAAAAAGTTGTTAATTTAGCCTTATAAAAATGTGTTTTTCAGAACCGATCAGGCAAAGCACGTTCAAGAACTCTATCCACCGATTCAATTATCTCCTTTATCTGGCTCTGCTACTCACAGACTTTCTGCCGACGATTTATACGACAGTTCGAATTCGTTATCTCGGTGAGTTGCCACAGACTTGGGGAGTGAATATCGCTTCTCAACTCCAATGGGTGAACGTGATTCTGGAAGTGATTCAAGAAGCTCTTATCAAGCCTTTGTTCTTTTGCATCGGACTCACGATAAAAAACGCTCAAGTAACCGTGAACAAAGTGAAGACAGGTCTGTTCGTGACCTTTGTAGTGTACCTCGTTTGCACATCGGGTATCGCCGCCGCAGCTTCGCCTCTCACCCAGTGGATGGCGCAGGACGAAAAGGTCATTGACGAAACTGTGACATATGTTCGCCTTGAGCTTATAGGGATCGTCTTGGCAAGCTTGGTTGAGTTTTTGATGGTTGTGTTTGTACTTTTGGATGCGCAGCTTCATATCTATGTCATTCTTGCGCTTAAGATGTCCTTGTCCATTCTGCTGGATTCCTTCTTCCTAAGTGAGTCTCTCGATGTTTCGCTTAAGCTGGGTGTCAACGGAATCGCCTACACAAACATAACAACTGCAGGCGTGACTTTCATCTACGCGGTTTCTGTATTCGTAAAGATGTATGGCCACTGTAGTTGGTTCGTTCGTCCGCGTTTTGGCTGGCTACTTAACTGGTCGTATGTGGGACTGTTCTCGGGTCTTGATTCTCTAATAAGAAACGTTGCTTACCTTCTGATGATAATCCGCATGATGAATATGATTAAAGAGCAGGGGACGTACTGGCTGGCCAGCTCGTTTGTGTGGTCTTGGCTCCTCCTTCCATTTTATTCTCTATCCAAAGTGCTTATCCAAGACACATCTAGCTCAACTGATCTCAAAAACCACCTTCAAAAGACACTTGCCTATTACGTCATCGCGCTGTCCATTGCTGTTCTATGGTGCCTGACGCTCCCCGGGTGGAAAGCTTTCTTTAGGGTTATTCTCAACATTAAGAATACGGACGAGGTCTTTCGACTGGCAGTCATTCTCATGCCTTTCTATATGCTTTATATGTTAAATACTTTAATGGACAGTGTGTTTTACGGGAAAGGGAAGACCCAGATGATGGCCATACAGTCGATTATAACCAATATTGTTGTATATGGTACAGCATTCGCTTTGTTTAAGGCGGATGTTTTCCAGCCGTCTTTGGTTAAGATCGCAGTTCTCTTCGGAATCGGGATCTCAGTAGATTCTTTTATTACTTTCGGTCTGTACTACATCTTTCTCCGTCAAGTCCGCTTCAAACTCTAGAATATTTCTCTGAAGTTTTTTCCCCTCAAATTACGGGAACCATTGAGTATCAACGACGGCAACTTCGAATAGGGTTAAAATTTTGTTCTCAAACCTACATTTCGACTACATTTTGGTCATCATTAGGACTGATTTCTGATGATGACCAAAACTTCGTCGGAACGTAGATTTTTGAAGAAAATGTTAACCCTATTCGTAGTTTAACGTTGTTGTGTATATATGTTTAGCTTATAGTCAAACAACAATATTGTTTCGAAGGTATGGACTCTAGAAATTATGGGTTTTGTCGCCATCACATCACGTAGTCACGAGACGTGTTTAGTTCGATCGTACGCATTACCTTTTTGTAGTTTATTCACAAATACTCTCTGTAATTAATTATGTATTGAGTTTCCCCACAAAGTGATTGGTATTGGACCATTATTTATGATTATTTTAAAACGGACAACTTATTTACAGAATTTCTTCAAAACAGGCAAACCTGGTTATGGGATGTGTATTAAATACGAAAAAATATAGGAAGACTAATCCAATAAATTGAGAAACTGGAAACTATAAAATACTGCGTAATGGTTGTTTAGGTTCGGCTAAAATAGATTTATGTTTTGGGGCATTGGGTTCGGAAAGTGAGTCATATCTATATCATTCTTGCCAAGATGTCCTTGTCCATTCTGCTGGATTCCTTCTTCCTAAGTGAGTCTCTCGATGTTTCGCTTAAGCTGGGTGTCAATGGAATCGCCTACACAAACATAACAACTGCAGGCACCTTTCTATGTGATTTATATGTTAAATGCTTGATACACAGTGTGTTTTATGGAAAAGGAAAGACTCACATGCTGGCCATATCGCCGGTCTATCTTCAGTAACATAATAGTCTTTACTTTGTTTAAGGCGAATGTTTTCGTACCTTCCATGCTCAACATTGCTGTCTACTTCGGAATCGGAATAACTGTGGGTTCTTTCATTACTTTAGGTTTATACTATATTTTTCTCCGTCAAGTCCAATACAAACTGTAACATTGTTCGCGCTAGCTGTTACCTTTGGCTAGGGCTTTCCACAAGTTGCTCGAGATTTCCCAAAAAGTTGCCCGAAATTTCTCAAAAAGTTGCTCAAAAGTTGCTGCAAAAAATGTCAAAAGTTGCTTTTTTAACGAAAGTTGCTCAAAAAAGACAAAAAAGTTTTTTGGTTTCTCTCTTCTTTTATTTGGTCTGATGGAAAAATATGCAATCTGTACAACAAAAGTAACATTTCTAAGCATTTTTGTGCAATTTTGCGTTGTAACCAGCGCCGCTAAATAAATTTGTTCAAAATACTTATGAGTAAATACTACGCATCAATATCAATATTAATCTTGTAAAAATTCTAGTATGAGCCAATAAAATTGTCCTTTTTTCAGCTGGGTTTGTTTGCACTTTGCGCTCTCTTGAAATCGCCGCTTTCGCTGGAGTACTCAGTCTTGCCCTTGCTTCTGCAGCTACCCTCAAAGGATCTGAATGACCTTCGTCACCTGAAACACTCGAATCAGTGGACTGTGAATCGTCGTCCGCCATTTTTTATTTTCTTTAAAAAACCGCTGACCTAGCAGCCCGGCTGCATGCATCTTTCGCCCATGATCTGCCCCAATGGGGAGGAACTGCTCCTTTTTCACAGGAAATTCACAAATTGTCTACTGAAACATTGTGAAATATGGAAGCATGGCCAATTTAAGCACTAAAAGCTGCTCCAATATCCCAGAATTTGTAGAAAACTAGAAATTGCTCAGAATGCAAAAATTTGCTCGAAATACGAAAAGTTGCCCGAGATACGAAAAGTTGCCAAAAAGTTGCCGAGCAACTTGTGGAAAGCCCTACTTTTAGCTAAATAGATAATAATTCATGCAGATATATAATAATAAATAGCAAGCAGTTTAGTGAAATGTAACATTTGTAACTGTAGTTAGATTAATAGTTTGGTATAGTTTTAATACGTTAGACACGGCCCTTTGAAATACAGATTTCTCTGAAGGAATAAAAGAACTTTAAATAATAATAAAGGATTTCAGTTTGTTTCTGGGCTTTTAAATTGCACATTCATATTCCGTCGTTAGGCAGCAGTGGTCTTTCCATCTTTTTGCTTATGGTCTTGCCGGTGGACTGAGATATAGGTCCTCAGTGACCTATGGAGACTTTAGTATTTAACTCTGGCTAACGCCAGACGATTTTACTCGTCAAGAGGAAAGTCCTCGGACAGGAAAAAGTTAATAAGCTCGCTGTCTTGTTTAATTTATTATTGTCAGAGAAAATTGAAAAAACGAGTCAAAAACCTTTGCAAACTTCATGTCACGGTTCGTTGCGCCGCAAAAACCACATTTCTCACTCAAAAGGATAATGGTTAAAATAGCAAAATATTCCATCGTTCACTGGTTCGTGTGGTTGGATAAAATACAGTTAAGCGAATCTCCTAATATATTATATTCGTGCTATATTTACGGTTCAGTATTCACGTACGTGTCATTCACTCAATCGCGTTCTTCAAGATGAGAAAAATCGCCGAAAATATCCGCCTTGAAAACAGCCTTTTAAGCAACAACTTTTGTTCCTCCTGCGACCTGACGCAATTGAGAGTTTGAGTCAATATTGAGAGTTTACGAAAGCTGAAACACCTACGCCGGTAAACAATAAAATTGAAAATTTTGAATTAAAAAAAAATTGAAAAAATATAAAACAAAACATAATTCGAACAGCAGCATCTTGTAAACCCAAGATCTGAGTTAATAACAAGATAAAGAGGTGAATCAGTGATATTTTGATTTTATTCCAAAATCATCATCAGACCGATCATCATTAAATAAAATCGAAATATCACTGATTCATCTCTTTGTCTTGTTATTAACTCAAATCTCGGGTTTACAAAATGCTGCTGTTCGCATTATGTTTTGTTTTAGCAATCCAAATATCTACGAGCTTTAAAATTACCAATCGAAGTTGTCGTGAAAACGTATAAATGGTCATGCTTACATCATTTCTTCAGTTTTCGAAGAGAAATCTTATCGTAAGGCCGCGTCGACCTTAACGTGGCTCATTTATAATCATTTGAAAGTCAGTTTAGCTTTGTTTGTTCGTATTTTGTGTTATAAATAGCAACTCGACGATACACTATTGCCTTATAAGGTATAAATTAATATGCTTACACGAAAACTTTTAAATTTTTGACATTTTCGTTTAAAACTTAACTGAAGCAAAAACGTGATTATTTGCATGCTGCACTCACTTGAAGTGTTAACATCTAAATCTTTGCTCATCCAACGTTAATTGAAACGTCTTGCACATTTTGAAAAATACTCTTTACAAATTATTTTCATCTAAGTTCGATAAACCGATTAAATTACCAGAAAAATAACCTGACCTACAGAACTGATCGCGGGCGCAGAACAAAAACTCTAATTTTTTCTCGGAATGGACAAACCACGTGAACGTCATGTTAGTGATGGACAACAGTTTAAAAGTACAACACAAAGTATTTGGTTTGAGAATAAAACTTGAAAGTGCACAAAAGAAATTCGCTTGAGCTAAGGAGTCACAGAAACCATTGCTGAAGGTATACTGCAGCGTAGATGTAGAACTGGCCACTCCAGTAACTTGTAGGTCCAACTGAATCGGTGATGTGTGAAGGAGCTTCTGCCAGCAGGCTTTCACATTTCGATGCTTTTGGTATGGCTGTTATGATTAAACTGGTTTACGAGAGACTCATACTTTTTACTCACTTAACGACCAATTCAGTTAGCTCAGATATAGTTTTGAAACTCAGTAAACTACCCCAAACACTTGTTGGATTGTCTAAACGCTCTATTTTCGCTCAGCGAGTGTAGTAACCCACGGGTTACGAAATTAGGTTTATGTGTTTAAATTTTCGAGAATAACTGAGTCTTAAAGTTAATGTGGATTTTATAGTACTTTATCTCCTGTATTAGGCTAGTTGGTTTTTCAAAAAAAACTGACTTTAGTTGGCCTTCGTCCGAAAGTTCAGTTTGAAACAAGTCTGGATAGCAAATAGAGTACACAGAACATTTTCAGCTGCGCATGAAGTGACCCGGAGCTCTTATAAAATTGTCCAGTATTTGTTTAATGACATCTAAAACTACTCAGTAGAGATAAGATGCCTGGAAGTCTTACTGAATGCACAATTACCATTACCTATCAACTGGTATTATTTATGTAAATATATGTGTTTAAAACATCAAGAGGCTACTCCTCCAAAAATTGAAAAAGGATTTTATAAATCATCAAGAATGAATTTTATTAAAAGTTAATTCTTTATGATTTATGTTAACTTATACTAAATCAACCCTTTGACAAGTAAAATCATCTGGATTTGGCCAAAGTAAAATAATAAAATGCACCCTTGCCCCTTCATGAGTTACTAATTCATGAATCGAAAACAAAGAAATATAAAATGAATCAGTGTTTAGAATTTGGAGAAAGATTTCAGTTGAATTATGCCAATTTTCTCACAAAATACTGGATTGTTTGAGAAGTAATTCCATACACTTGTGTAGTGTTCTTCCTTTAATTACAAAATGCCTCTAAACATGTTATAAAAACTTGGCTTCACTTCATTTTAAAAATTGTTTCTTTGTATAATTTAGAAATTGGAGGACGAATGCCAGCTTGTGTTTGAAACTTTTACAGGAAAAACTCATAAATTATTCATGAGGTAAACAAACAACCAGATGAACAAATTTCAAGGCCAAGAACACTGGAACTACATTTCAGCTGGTCTACGTTTGACCAAATGTGTCAAGTTCAAAAACATGTAATAGAGTAGAGTGCTCAATACTGAAGTAGAGTGGAGTAATCTAGAGTTCAACAAGCTGAGTTCTTGGTGGCAAATTATAATGAACTTTTCATACAAGGATAAATTACATCATTTTGTTTTATTAGAATGGACCTTACATTGCTTGATTATTTTCCATTTAATCAAATGTGGTGCATCTAACTCTTTTAATTTTCAAATATGCTTGCTAAGTTCCCAGCACATTCAATTAAATGGGAAATAATCAAGTGATGTAAGGCCTATTGTGAAATTCATTAATTATTCAGTAGCAAAATAAGCAATCAAAACACTTGCTTAAGAGCACGTGATAACCCTTGTAAACAGGATAAAGTTCTACTGTCTTCTGTATCATTTGATACTGAATACTAATCCGGTTATAAGTATTCTGTATCAAATGATACAGATCTTTCTCATTTCATACAGATGCATAAGTTGACATCAACAACAAAATTTAGGTTTTATTATTACATTGTTCTCTTTGATACTCCCAATAGAATGTTTAAAAGCTTAAATTGCTAAAATAAACACTTTGATATGAATTTCACAAGACATTTACAACATTCAAGTCCATGTTGTGTCAAACATAACAAACTCTCGCCTACCGCTTGAGTTTGTATATCTGATACAACACAGTCGCTCATATTGTAAATAGTACTTCCAATAAAACGATACAGTCTGTGCTTGTATGAAAAGTTTATTATAATTTGCCATCCAGAACTCAGCTCATTGAACTCTAGAACTGAATTCATATCAACATGTGGACATAGAAAAAAATGCTTACTAAGCAGCCAATAACGGACAATTTTGTTTATAAACCAGTAAACCCTACACCTCATATTTTTTTCATGACATCACCCATTTATCAATTCAAATTCTCAATCTGTATATAGTTTCCTAGGTTTTAAAATCAGTAGAAATAATCACCTGATGAGTGTGGTAAGCTTTGTTTGCCATACAAAGCAAATTTGTCGTGATTAAAGTTTATATGAAGTAATACAAGTTTGCCATTTTATCTGACTATATACATACATACATACATACCTACATACCTACATACCTACATACCTACATACCTACATACCTACATACATACATACATACATACATACATACATACATACACACATACATACATACACACATATACATACATATGTACATATATATATTTAATAAAACCATTAGCTCGAGTTGTAAATGAGCTTGTAGCCAATGAGACACATATTGCTGAGTTGGCTATAAAATCATTATTATATGCCAACATTGGTTTTCCGGTCTGTACGCAAAATGACGCACGATGATTGGCTACCTAGCCGTCCAATAAGTTTTTCGTACAGACCGGCTAGCAGTTTGAAGTGCAAAATGTGAGTTCGTTGTCTGATTTATACATTTTCCGGCCATATAATAAATTCCTTATTAACCTCGTTTGTTCGGTCAGTACGGGAAAGTATTTGCCCTCAGAATGTATGCACAGACCTCACTCCTTTATCCCTGGGTCTGAACGAAATCCTCTGGTAAATACTTTCCCGTACAGACCGAACAAACAAGGTTAATAAGCAATCAATCAATCAATATATATATATATATATATATATATATATATATATATACATACTGTATGATCACAAATGAACTTTATGAAAACTTTCCTGACTTTAACACTTAGTAGTCCTGCGCTTTATCAAACGGGTCCTGGTAAAAAATTTTGAAACTTGTTAATCTTTTTGTAGCAAATTTAACTTCCAAAACGTGCATTCTGATTCCGCAAATTAAGTTCTGATACAGCAAGTTTAACCGACATGATGGACATTCCATTGCCGGATACAACACCCAGACAAGGTAAATGTCAAAATGTCTTGCCGTATTGCTGAACAAACTTTGCAATAGCAAACTTGCTTCCCGAGATAAAGAAGATTTCTCAAATTTGTCAAAAACACTTTACTTCTTCGTAAGCGAGATTTGCTTTTGTCGTACATGCTGAATGTGTGTCAAACAAAGTTAATGTTTTTGGAAACATCAGTCTTTCCAAGAACACTCGTAAAAACCGCGCAAAACTTGTAAAAAAACTGGCATCAGGGTTACTACAGAGCCCTTCATCAAGTTGTTAACAGAGTGTATCCGCACTTGTTGTTCCCAGTGATTGACAAGTCAGGAATGGGTAGTTTGAAACTTGTAACAAAGTTGACGATTGCATCGGACTTGTTACAAGGTGTCTTACTGAGCCTGATCTTGCTTGTCGGGCTCTTCGACGTAACCAGTTGCTGCACCAAGCTTGTAGAAACTTGACAAACTAACCGTATTGTTTCAATTTGTTCACAGACTTGCTACGAATCTGTTACCCACACATGTTATTAACTAGCTGGGAGATTTTTGACGTGTGGTAATTAAAACGTTGAGCAAGCAAAAACAGTTTCTAGACGTCAGTGTATTGCTAGTGTTGAAGTGGTTAACGTCAAACTTGACCAAGAGTTTTTACCGTGCTGTAGGTTAGCCAGAGATTGACCAGGCGGGAATCTCAATTTTAATACGAATATGGGTGCGCTTTAGCCCAGCATAGAATGCGAAACAAAGGCATGATATAAAGAGTTTAATAGGATCTTACGTTTCGTTATATATATCACAACATCTTCAGAGATAATAACTAAAGTTACCAAAGCTAAATATATGTAAATATACACTTTAGCTTTGGTAACTTTAAATATTATCTCTGAAGATGTTGTGATGTATACAACAAAACGTAAGATTCTATTAAACTCTTGATATCATGCCTTTGTTTCGCATTCTGTGCTGTAGGTTATTAAGGGTCGTCTCTGAAGTAACGCAGTGCGGCAAACGAGGGCGGTTTTCAGATTACCCTCGGCGCTAAAAAGTTAATCGTTTCTTCTGTTTTCGACGAAAAATTGAATAGTATGGAGAACGTCGTCGTTAACTTTGCCTTCACTTGAGGTCCCTAATTTCTTCGTGCCAGACTTCACCGATGGTGACATCGGCCCCCATCTGGGTGGCACTGCCTCCCCCATCTGCGCCGTATGAGTGCCCGTTGTCCGGGAAAGGAATGATATCGATCCCGTTTTTTTCTGCTCGCCCGTCGGGTACATTGCCCCCGGTCGGGAAAATCCTAGTGCCACCAATACCAACGTTTCTCAGTTGGAAGCGCAGAATTAATAATCAACCTGAAGTCGAAGTCATTCTCGGTACCTCTGATGTTTATGTCCTCATATTATAGGCCCGCGCCATCTTACCTGGCAAGCGTCTACGAAACCTGGACAACTCGATACGTCAGTTTTTCTAAATTTAAGTGCCGGCAGTTTCCCAACTCTTTTGGTTATCTACAAGCCGTTCTATACTGCCGAGGCAGCTCTCTACTTTTAGATCATTGTTTTGGACTTCCATCAACAGTCTTTCTCAAGACTACAGTAACGTGGACGATCAACTTTCACAAACATCTAAGGATTCTCCCAGGTTCAAACCATTTGCAAATACGCACATTATTACCTTTGAAGTTTGGACAATGATTTAAACAGCTTTGTGAGAGACCAGGACTCTTGTGGCAAAAATTCTTTTGGTGGGGCCGCTTGCCAGGAACATGATGGCCGAGAAAAAATCGAGGATAAATATATCTCGAAGTTGGATTTCTGGTTGATTGATTATTCTGCAGTCTTTAGTTACGAGTTCAAATTAAAATCTGGTCAGCTTAATCATTCTGTTGACTTGTACTGTATAACATAAATATGAAATTTTGTTTTTCATAAACCCTGCTCTTAAGACTGATCTTAATTTTTTATTCATATTAGAGCCGTCCATGTTTAGCGCATGCAAGAACTCTTTTCGCCGATTCAATTATCGCCTTTATCTGGCTCTGCTACTCACAGACCTTCTCCCGACAATTTATACGACAGTTCGGGTTCACTATCTCGGCGAGTTGCCACAAACTTCTGGAGTGGACATCGCGTCTCAACTTCTATGGGTGAACGTGATCCTGGAGGTGATCCAAGAGACTCTGATTAAACCTTTGTATTATTGCATCGGACTTACGATCACAAACTCAAGGGAAACAGTGAACAAGGTAAAAACTGGTTTATTAGTTACCTTTGTTGTTTACCTCGTGTGCACATCGGTAATCGGCGTCGCAGCATCGCCACTCACCGAGTTGATGGCGCAAGACAAAAACGTCATCGACGAAACTGTGACGTATGTTCGCCTAGAGCTTATTGGGATCATCCTGACCAACTTGGTTGAGTTTTTCATTGTTGTGTTTGTGCTTCTGAATGCGCAACGTCATATTTATATCATCCTGGCCATCAAAATGTCCCTGTCTATCTTACTAGATTCTTTCTTCGTAAGCGAGTCTATTGATGTTTCACTTAAGTTGGGTGTAAATGGCATCGCCTATACAAATATAGCTACTGCTGGTGTGACATTGATCTACGCGAATTGCGTATTCATAAAGATGTATGCCCGTAGCGGCTGGTTCGTTCGTCTGCGCTTCGACTGGATGTTTGATTGGTCGTTTGTGGGACTTTTTTCGGGTCTTGATTCACTCACACGTAATGCTGCTTACCTTTTGATGATAATTCGTATGATGAATGTGATCAAAGAGCAAGGGACTTACTGGCTGGCCAACTCATTTGTGTGGTCTTGGCTCCTCCTTCCGTTTCCATCTCTTTCCAAAGTGCTCATCCAAGATACGTCGAACACAAATGACGTCATAGATCACCGCCAAAAGACGCTTGTCTATTACATCATAGTACTGTGCATTGCAGTATTATGGTGCGCCACGCAGCCAGGATGGAAAGCTTTCTTTAGGGTTGTTCTCAACATTAAGAATACGGACGAGGTCTTTCGACTGGCAGTCATTCTCAGGCCTTTCTATATGCTTTATATGTTGAATACTTTAATGGACAGTGTGTTTTACGGGAAAGGGAAGACCCAGAATCTGGCCATACAGTCGATTATAACCAATATTGTTGTATATGGTACAGCATTCGCTTTGTTTAAGGCGGATGTTTTCCAGCCGTCTTTGGTTAAGATCGCAGTTCTTTTCGGAATCGGGACTTCAGTAGATTCCTTCATTACTTTCGGTCTGTACTACATCTTTCTCCGTCAAGTCCGTTTCAAACTCTAGAATATTTCTCTGAAGTTTTTTCGCCTCAAATTACGGGGACCACTGAGTATCAACGACGGCAACTCCGAATTGGGTTAACATTTTGTTCTCAAATCTACATTTTGGTCATCATTAGGAATAATTTCTGATGATCACCAAAACTTAGTCGGAACGTAGATTTGTGAAGAAAATGTTAACCCTATTCGTAGTTTAACATTGTTGTGTATATATGTCTAGCTTATAGTTAAACAACAGTTTTGTTTCGAAAGTTTGGGCTTCTAGAAATTATGGGTTTTGTCGCCATAACAACACGTAGTCACGAGACGTGTGAGACGTTAGTTCGATCGTGCGCATGACCTTTTTGTAGTTTATTCACAAATACTCTCTGTAATTAATTATGTATTGAGTTTTCCCGCAAAGTAATTGGTATTGGAACATTATTTTTAAGACTAAGGGCTAGAAAATGGACAACTTAGTTACGAAATTTCTTCAAAACAGATAAACCTGGTTATGGGATGTGTATAAAATACGAAAAAATTAAGGAAGACCAATCCAATAAATAGGGAAACCGGAAACTATAAAGTACTGTGTAGTGGTTGTTTCGATTCGGCTAAAATAGATTTATGTTTTGGGGTAATGGATTCGGAAAGTGGGCTGTTGAGCTTAATAGTTTTTCCAATACGTTACATGGCGAAAAATCAAGGTTGAGTACAAATCACAACTATTCCCTGAGGGAATCAAAAAGCCCGGAAAACAAACATTAAATGTTATGAATTCATTGTTAAATGGGGACTAAGAAGGCAATCACTCGAAAGTGCGGCACAAAGTTGCCAAGTTTACACTTCCAGACTTTGTTAAGACCCTTGGTCGATCGCTAACGGTAGAAAATTGTTGGCTGTTACCCCGTGTTCCTAGCCACTGGCTTAGAAAAAAGGACAGAATAAGCACAGGCAGCCCAGAAGTGAAAGTAGTTGACTCTAGTATTTGCTTATGTTGTCGATGAAGTTACCTTGTTTGTCGCTCGCGAGGAGCGAGAAGCAGCCGAACTTTGAGTGATTTCAAAACTCGGCCCGCTTCCCTTACTGCGGCCTTTGCGCAATAACAAAGTTTTCAACAAAGTTTCAAATTAACCTTAATCTTATACATAAGGTTAATTTTAAACTGTGGTGAAAGCTGTGGAATAACATGTTTTACGGTTTAGTGACACCAAGGGATACAAAAATCGTACTTTTTACGCCTTTTAAAGCTTTCTCTTTCCAAAAACCTTCAGGCAAACTATTATACATGTGTCTTTTTTGCTTGTATTTTTGAACTTACAAAATTTCGTTGCGGCCAACCTGAGACGTCAGAGAGGCGGCGCTTGGCATCAGCTTTTTGTTTGTTCCTCCTGCGTGATGCTGTGCACATGCGTTGTTCGTATTTTGACAAAATGTCATTACTCGTTTCTATCGTTGACATGTCTTTTGACTATCCCCAGGTCTAAGCAAGGTTTTTCCCCATCAAATTCTTTTATCAACGGACGATGTCATTTTTTTTCTACACTATTCTTGATTTGTTGGATGTTCATCTTTTGATGACACTGCTCTTTTGTTTGTTAGGATTCCATAAGGTTTTGTTTTTTTCCACAGCTGGGAAAATATCAGCTGGTTTACCTTCTTCGTCTGAAAAACAAGCTTCGCCCAGTTTTAAAGTCTACTGTTAAATTTTAAGGTTACACGAAGCTATTTTGTCTCGCATCTTTAGCTTTTTTGTGTTATCGTTTAACCACTTCCCCTCTACCTTGCAACGAAAAGGCGTTTATGTCGATACCACAGAACATCTGCATCCGCCAGCCAAGTCACCGGTTTCGTGCTTGTAACTAGTATTTCTCCTCAAAACAGAATACCTTCTGAATTTTTCCAGCTCAACTTTCTTCGATGGGTCTCTGTGATGTTGAAGTTTGACCATCGTTCTCTCTCTACGATGCCATCGGACGTTGTCTTTTCTGCCGACTTCCTCCAACCCTTCGTTCTCTATACCTCTCTATATCTTTCTCTCAAACGGCAAAGAGCCTGACGGAATTTTGCGCTGCGAAGGTAGTAAATAACCGAGTCAATGGCCGAATTCAGGATTATCAATGATAAAAGAGAAAAATAAATTCGTCGAAAACGTATTCCTTTGTTTCTCGGGTCTGAGGCGAGCTCAAAGATCGTAAACGGTGCCCATGTAACAAAGAAAGTCCCGGACTTTAGGTCTTTCTCTAACCCAACTTGATGCCCCGTTGGATGATAACGGGATTTCCAGCCGAGGCAACACCAGTAAGCTGGCCAAGCGACGAGGTGAAAAAGCTCACTTTCGGTTTATACAAGGTCTAGATAAAAAATTTATTTAATGAGGGTAGCAAACTTAGTTAACAAACTAATAAACTAGTGGCTCTCAAGCTAAAAAAAATTACATAACATGCAATATACGTATATATATCTGTAAATATAAATGGGCAAGTCCACCGGCACAGCAAACCAAAAGATCAGCCACAACTACACCTAGCAGCAAAAGATTGGTCGGGTTGTCACTCACAGACGAGTTGATGTCGCGGTTGTAGATACAAATAATAACGAAAAGATTGCCAATGATTTTGACCAACGATGCAACAGCGACTAAGATACACAATGCCGAGTTTTCAGTTGGAGTAAATATTGTAAAGTCAGGCAAAAAAATGGAGGAATTAGTTGCAGGTGTTGGTGAGCTCAAAAGCTCAGTCATTCTCTTACGTACTTGAAGAAAGCGGAATATCTCAAATCGGATTCTGAGTTCTTGTTTGGTTTGCTCTTTTGAACGCGCACGATAAAGTTTTTTTTGGGTCTTGTAGTTCCTAAGCAACGAAGCAGCTGGTATGTTACGAAGTTCGTTGTATTTATCATGTTGATTGTTTTTTTGACAAATTTGTACAACAGCACTTGTTCAACAACTCACGTACCAATTGCATGAACCATCGAGGAAATTTAGGAAACTATCTGTCGAACTGGTCCATAGTTGCTTTGGCTCTGGTAACTTGCCTTCGTAATTCTCGCTTTTCTCGGTTCCTTGAGGGGTTTCAAGGCCATAGCCAAGATAATGTATGAGGTAGTGGTCACAAAATTACTCATGCCAACAACCGAACGTCGTTGCTTATTGAGAACATGCATTGCAATCAGCTATTGTAATAATAGGGCTGTTATTTACGAGCAAACTCAATCTACGGAGTGTAGAGAGTGTAGGTGTTTGCAAGCTTGGATATAAACAACGAAAGGCTCGTTCTTCAAGCTTTATGAAAACTCAGAAAATTTGTGAGTTCCCCAACGGGAACTTTTCATAAAGCTGAGTTTTCATAAAGCTTGAAGAACGAGCCCTTCGTTGTTTAATAGGGCTGTTAATACTAAAAAATTTAGGTGCAAACTGGACCCATTCGTACAGGTACCAAACCGCGTTTAGAGTTAAACGCGGCATGCAAAACACGGGAATATCATGTCTCTACTGTTTATACGAGTGTTAATTTTCGCAGCTTGTAATAAAAAGGACAGAATTACTGCATTTTGTTTGGATCTTTAAGCAGGGCTTTTTCTTTTAATTGACGGCAGTTTTAGTTGCGTTTGATTGGACGAGCTGTTTTGGCAAGAAAAGTTTGTACACAAGCCAATTAAAAACTTTAGTGCAATCTGCATATATTCTTTAACATATACGTTTTGATTAAGCTTGTTCAATTTCGTCTTTGAATTAACTTTGTAGTAAGTTTGTTTCGCTCCTTTCAATGAACCTGTTTGTCCAGCTTTGCTTTTAACTGTGCACTTGAAGAGCTTCTTCCTACCTCACACTCGCCGAGTTCCCAAACCGACGTGCCAGTGTAATTTTATTTAAAATGTATTCATTCTGCTCTCTTTGTTATAAGTAGTGACAGGCGTTTTCCTAAAATAGGGAGTTAATTTCATTTGTGTTTTCAGAGCTAGCAAATTAACCTCATCGCTTCGCGACTCAGGCAGTTTTGTGAAAGGCAACTTTGAAAAACACGCAAGAAATGAAACATTAATTTTACTCATTCGAATGATGAAAATCAAAGCCCAGCAAAAAATTCTTAACACAGGCATATTTGTGTAAAGGTTTATTTGGATCTA
>JBAHVQ010000456.1:1689371-1708248 GCA_036872915.1 Nanipora kamurai | reverse complement strand
ATATATATATATATATATATATATATATGCATGAATGTATGTGTATGCTATGTACTATGAGCATGGATGTATGTATGTTATGTTAATTACATATGTATTTTCATAATGTTCACTTTAAACAGGCTAAACATTTTTTAATAAGAAGTTAAAAACCGAATGTTTTCGACATTAATCCGGTTTTTCGCTTAGCCTGCATACCTGTACATTTAATTACATATGTATGCATTGATGTATGTAGGCTCGGAGGTATGAATGCCCTGTATGTATACATCGAAATATTGTGTTGCAAGGAGTTTTTAAAACAAATTTAGTAAGAACACTCTTCAAGAACTAAAAGAACTTTTCAACCTTTGGGCAAACAGCACATGACAGTCAATGATAATCCATGATAGCCAATGATAGTTGAAACTCTTGCTAACACTGGCCACCAACTATCATTCACTTTGAGCATGTTCAAATTTTCCACGAATAGTCAGGGGAGAAACTGAATTCTTAAACTATCATCAGCTATCATGGGCTGTTTGACCAAAACGTTACAGTACTGTATGCACTTTACTAGGCAACAGTAGGATGCCAAACAACCCAAACTCCCCAAAAGTTCTATCTTAAATGATTAATGGAAAATTTGTTCTGTGGCTTACCTTCACATATACTTGATTGTGGAAGACCAAGCTAAAGAGGTTATGAAAAAAATATTGTTATTCTTATATGGTGTTATAAGGTAAAGTAAAAAAGTAAAGTAAAGTAAAAGTCCAAGGCAAAGGTTACTTTCCTGCTTTGAAGTTACTTTTACCATATATAGGAAGCACTACTTCCAGTGAAATGACACATTCTGATTTGCTGAGATGCTATGAAAGGTGGTCATCATTTTCTCATCATAACTTTCCCAAATTTACAGAGTTCATTTTTACCAATGACTTTGTGCTGTCTTTATTTGTCCGTTGGTCTGCTTAAAATCATCTTGGAAAAGATTTGACAAAGTCATAAGCAGTTTGTTTTTGTTAACCACTGGTAAAAGGAATCTGCATCTGGTTTGTTTGTCTTCAAAGCATGTGCCCAGGAAATTTTCCTGCCAATACTTGCCAGTCTTTACAAAAAATTCATTGCATAAAAAACCCCCTCTATTTTTTCCACATTGTTTCCATTTAGATGTCTAAACTAACGACTATTGCTTGATATCGTAGTAGCAAATTGATATTTTTTTGTGCTGTGAGCATGTAAAATTTTGTGACGACTAACTCGTTGTCACACCGTACAAATGTAATATAAGTTAATCAGTTTATTTGCTTATTTAAAAAAAAGCCATAAAACAAACTTCTTATTAACATTGTTAGCTTGGTTGTAAGTGAAAATATCAGACAAGGGTATTTTATGTATGGACACCAACTTACATGACTGCCTGTCATGACCTTGGTCTGTATTGACTATGGTCTCTATTAATAACAAGTTCATGTTAACCTTTAAGCTCTTTAACACCTTCACTGCTAAATCTCTCCCTTTGATGAGTAAAATTGTCTGGTGTTAGCCAGAGTAAAGTAATAAAAGTCCCCCATGGTAGTGAAGGAGTTAAATCGTTAACCAATTGTGAACTGTTGTATTTAAGGTACTAATGGAAGGTGAAGTCTGCACATTAATGCGCATTTAATATTGGCAATTGCCATCATTGTATCATATTACCACTATATAGCTTGTAACACACGTAATTTATCACTTGTACTGAAGATGGCATCATGAGATGTTGAAACATGTCTACATTTAAAAAATCTTTTGTATAACTTTAATTTTTAACTCACCTTCATTCTTAGATATCCACTAAATGAAGGATGTGCAGCAGAACTTATATATATAACAGGTGGTCTAAAGATAAAGGGAGAAGTATTGAATTACAAAATATAGTAAGTTAGAGTTTTAATCAGAAGTAGCAGTAGAATACAGATACACTATATGACAACCTGTCAGTCCAATTTACAATTAACTACTAGTACTGTATTTTGAGAATATGCACATGAGAGATTTAGCTACCTTGTGTAGAGTGCAGTGAATCCATCCGTAGAATATTTTGGGTACTTCAAACGCAAAGCCAGTCGGCATACTGACATGGACAATGAATACATACTGTAAGTTAGCAAGTATAAAAATACTGGTACTAGGTATGGCTATTTAGGTAAGACTAAATTAATTTGTTGTTTCACAAACTTTCTGATGAAAATTTATGACTGAAGCTCAGAAAACATAAAAAAAATAAGGGGTGGTGACATGTTTTAAAAATAGAACCCCCCAGCATTATGTTGGTGAATAAATGCATTCCTTCTGCTATCAGTTGGACGCAAACTTAAGAACTCAAAGAACTTGATGGCCAAAGAGACAGGAGTGGACAATGAAACATCCATTCCCACAAACATCTTTACCTTTGCCAACAGAACAACGAAATGTTTCTGCCCTGCCCCTGCATTGATCAATGCCATTTTTGATGGCACACTTTCAAACCTCAGATCAAACAAGCCAAAGTCAAGACTACTGCATTTTGAATTTTAAAAATATAAAGTTTAGCAGGTTTGATACTTTGTAAAACAACAAATTAAATTGGTCTGGCCTGACAAGAAGATCCACATTTCCAAAACTAAAGAATGTTGACATGTTTGAGTTTTCAAAAGGCATACCTTTAACAACACCCTTCCAGTAATTATTATGGTAGCAGGCCAGGCTATTATCAAAGCTAGAAGAGAAGGGTAATAGCAGACATTATATTACAAGGAAAACAAGCTGTAAAAGATCACGTTGTACTCACAGTACACCAGTTAACAAATACTAAATTGTTCAAGTATATAGTATCTGTGCTGTGACAGGAACATAAAAGTCATTTCAACAGGAAAAATACCAAGTGGAAGGCAGTCTCCCCCATGCCATCAAACCCCAGTAGTTACACCAATGGTGTTTTTATAATAATGTTTTGAGAGTCTTATAATAAAACACATCTTGACACCAAAAAAATGCTTTTCAGCTTTGAATAATGATTAACTTGGTTACTGGATAGCTAACAAAGAGAGCAATGGTTTGCCCAGTATATGATCAAAAATCTATAAAATGTCTATAATTATACATAAAATATACAAAAATATATAATTATACACTCAGAATTCTGTTAAAATTATAGTATTTAACAGCCAACACAAGTGCTTCACTATTAAATTACCTAGTTATTCTAATGATTCCTTCAATAGAGAGTTTTAACATTGAAATATTTCACCTTTATTTAATGTTGAAACATTAAAGTTGTGCAGCAACTCAGATGCTGTGATATTATATAAAAACCCTTAAATTATCTTAATTATAAAATTATGATAAATTTATTGCATATTATAATCATAATATCTTACTTGAATAATTTTGAAAGCCAGTCTGTGACTTCATGAACCACTTGGCCATACAGTTTGTCAAGGCGGGTTTGGTCCATCAGGGAAAAATATGACGTAAATGTTCTTGCAAGAATGGATGTGTGAGCATTTCTGTTTGGTTGGCAGTAATATCTCTTTCTGTTTGAAGAAACAAATAATAAATTACAGAAGCTGACTACCAGCAGACTTGGTTGAAAGAAACTTGTCTGGGTCTTGCTATGCAGGTTGAGATATCTTTTATTGTAGAGCAAAAATTTTATGGAACTAGCCAGATTAAAATAACAAAAGGCCAGTTTGAGGGTTTACTGTAAGCTCATACTGTAATACATTAATGCATGCTGGACTAAAGATGTCTGATTTCTTAATTTTTTATGCAGCTACTGTACAGTACCCCTTTCTTGCCAATATCATAACTTATGATATAGAAGTTTAAGAGCACTTAATATGTGGGTGATCAACTTCTTACTCCACAATATCCAATAGCTCTACTTGCTCAGCACTCAAAAATCTAACTCAGTAAAAAAGCATTTGCGTTGAACCCAGTTCTCCACGGACTTTCTTAACTGATTAAAGACTGATAAACTACCAGATGAACTAAAAAAATGAATAAAGTTCCCTTTAAAAAATTATCCAAGGACATTTCAAATAAAGTAATACTGAATGCCCTGTTTCTCAGTTGAAGCCATTCATCCCTTAGGATTTCTTGGACTGTTAAATGAAATCATTTGTCATTAACCAGAATAAAATTCAAAAAGCCATTTGGGGGTGAATGGCTTAAGGTTTGTTTATACTTACTGTGATCCTTTGTCCAGCACTTGAGACTGTATTTCTTGAAAAATCCCTTTCAATTCAGCCTCACTGAAATTAGTACAAGTATATATATATTATTATTGCAAGCTAAATAAAAAAGGGAAAGTACCATTACAACACCTTTGGAGTTGGTACTGTAGTTGATATTTTTGTACCATCTAAAAGGATTGTTATTGGTGACTGACATTTAAACACTCAGTTGACTACTAAGGATATCTAAACATCAACCACCAAGAACAGTCAGTATAAAGACTACAACAGCCTGGACAGTCAAGAATGAACTGTTATTTGTGTCATCTTTGGGATTCACTTCTTGGAGTTAACTGCCTGGTTTTGTTGAAGCCAAGATGCAAGATGCAAGGGCCACACCCAAGGAGCAAAGACAAGAATAGAGCCAGAGTTTAATATTAAAGTCTCCTTAGATCACTGAGGACCTGCACAGACAGGAAGGAGTTAAGGAAATAGCTTTTAAGCCCTGGTTAACTCTTTCCTGTATGAGGAGTTTCCCGTGGATGAGTAAAATCATCTGGTGTTAGCCAGAGTTCTCCACCTCTTTTATTATCATTAATAATAATATTTTAAATTATTTTATTATTTAACCCTTCAATACCCAGGGCTTATCACCATGACAATTAAAGTAGTCTAGTCAGATGACTAGTGGATGTTCATTAAGCTCCTTATCTCAGAAAAACGATTTCTGAGCCCTAGATGGGAATTAAAGCCACAACCTTCTTATGACCAGTGAGACACTCTAACCATTGAGCTACCACAACTCAGATGGTGAGCTAAGATGCAGGTTAGTCATGGGACTGCCTTAGTTGGACTGCCTAAACAGAAGTCATGATATGATAATAATGACAGAAATATTTAACGCTGAACACAAAGTTGATGAATCAACACATGAACCAACTTAGCGTTTAGCATTAAGTATTTCCATCATTATTATCATATCATGACTACCACTTAGGCAATACATATGATGAACCTGCACCCTAGCTCACCATCTGAGTTGCAGTAGCTCAATGGTTAGAGTGTCTCACTGGTCTTCAGAAGGTTTTCGGTTCGATTCCCATCTACGGTTCAGAAATCGTTTTTCTGAGATGATGCGCTTGACAAATGTTCACTAATTGTCTGGTATTTCCAAGCATCCCACATGAGCCAAGTTTGATGAGCATTAAGTAAAGTAGTCTAGTGTTAGCCAGAGAGTGCTGAAAGAAGGTACTAGAAATGTAAAGACTAGAAAGACCAGAAGGTTGGAAGTTATAATCCTTTAAGTCCCCTGGTTACTGGTTGTAACCTGTTTATAAGGGATAATATAACAATGACCCATTAATAATTTTGTTATATAAATATGGTATGTACAGTACAATACAATGAAAACTTACACATCTCCCAATGACAAATGCCCAAGATCTTTTTCACTATTAAAATGGCAAGGATACAAACAAGAATTCTGTTACCAGTCTGTTGTCAACACAGAATAGTAATAGTATTACAAGTATGTGTATTGCAATTTTTATCAACGAAAAATACTTTAATTAATATTCCATTAATCAAATTTGGACGAGGTCATATCATTTCCAACAAAAAGTCAATATAGCAAATATATCTTACACTCACTAAAATTTACATTTCTCAAAAATGATGTTAAATTAAATACATACACGCAGATCTAAAGTTAAAGCCAATCATTACAGCGACATATATTTCAATCATACTTCGGCTACATTAAAGTACAAACATTGTGTAACAAAATATAAACAAATATTATCCAACCTTTTTGAATTCACAATAGATGTTACAACCTCATCGATAATACTCCATGTCTCCTGCAAAAAAGTGACAAAGCTATTCGAAAAAACCTACTTTATTAAAATAATAAATCACATAATTGGCAAGCCAACGCGGGTAGATGGGTTCAACTTAACCTAAATGTTTTGTATAGCAGAATGCAACCAGAAAAACCCACGAAACAACGTACAAACCTTTTCCGTATATAGCTTCTTTGTTTCCTCAGGGTTGTCGTTTTGAGCATTGTCTTGTTCGTCTTTAATTTGAACTTCGCCAGATGGTGTCTCAACCTTTGAATCATCCGCCATCTTCGTTAGCCACGAAGACACATGACAACGTCATCATGTTCCACGCAGTAAAATTAATAACCAGGTCTCCCACGCACGGACGTGGAAAAACAGTCGGGATATCGATCAACCCAACTCGAAAACTTATTAATAATGCATACGCAAAATTCAAAAGAAACTAATGGTTAATCAGACCCTGTAAATATGATACAGACAAGGTCGTGGGACTGGGGGCTCACTGGAAGCACGTGCTCCGTACTTTTTTCAAATTTGGTAAGTGTCCGTTTTTATAGAATGAAAGTGCGCTTTCATGGAATGAAAATGTCCTTTTTCTGAAATAAAAGTATCCTTTTTTTGAGTAAACGCACACTTTTACTTAAAATATAGACCACTTTTGGCTCAAGCAAAACAATATTTTTAAGAAACAGAATATCTGTACGGGGGGAATATATGTTAATATTTTCTTTCTTGGGACCACGAAGGTCCCAAGGTTCTTGGGACCACGAAGGTGCACTTTTTAGGCAGCGCCTCTCCCATTTTGAATATCTTCCGCAGCCATAGACAAATTGCATAAATACCACAATGCATCAGCATACATGCAGTATATTCATTCTTTTGAATTTTATTGAAAAAAACACAAAACTTTAGCACAATGGGTGACCATTAATTGAGTTCAAAAAAATGAAATTGAGGCTGTGCGTGTGTAATAATGATTGTGGTATTTATGATGATTAACTATATAAACGTAAAGATCGCACGTTTCTGGCACAGAAAGCGTTAAAATTACCATGGAAAACAACTAAAAGTTGAATGGTCTGGTCTCAATATAAAAACAATGACAAGGAAAAATGGTTCCCTTTTAACCTCGTACCCAGGCCCTATACTCAGCGCTCCCTCAGCGAGTGAAGCAGTGCCGAGTAAAGAGCCTGGGTACAAGGTTGGGCTGTCTATAACCCTTTGCACCCAGTGAATTTTATGATTGAAGAGATGTCTTCCGGCCCTCTGGTGAAGCCAAACATGGCGGACATGGAGGTGATTTTTGCACATCAGTTTCTGTTCCCTGCGCGGCTTTGTACGTCAGTTCCAGCATGATCTCTGTGAGTTCCAGGCTCTGAGACCGCGTTGACGCCCATGAAGTTCATTCAATAAACGAAAAATAAGTTTAAAAAGAAAAGTATTCTGAGTTGCAAAATTAAAACAAAAAGTTAAAATAAAACCAAAATTAAGTTAAACGAATGAGTGAATTTTATTCATGATTAATGGTATTTATCATAGCACCAATTCAAGAAGAAAAGGTTTGCTTGATTTTTTTCAGAACAACGCCAGAAGCTGTCATAAGGACAGTGGAAACGATGCGGAACGTGGTCGCATCACTTGCTGAAAAACATTATCGTTCTCATCACATATAACGTCCTGGTTTTTTCGAGGTTTTTGTTGGTTCCCTGTCCCAGTCGGAGAAACTTCGTCTTCCTCTTCCGGCACATCCGGGAGGGAATTGAATAAGTGATCCGGTGACGTAAAGGCGCGAGGTCGTTTCTGTTCCAGGTCCTTAGGAAATGGATCGTGCAAGAGACGCAATGAAGTAAAAGGCATTCTGTGAAGATGAAGGCGATATTTTGCTCGCAAGAGTTTCACTTGAGATTCTAACTTCTTTCGTCGCAGTTGATAGTTTTCGGAAAGTTCTACGCAAGACAGTTCGTGTAAGAACGTTTCGACCTCTGCAAAGACATTAAGAAGTAGATTATACATTTTTGTCTTAAAAAATTAAATCAATACATAAAACATTTAAACTGTAGATGTCGTTTATAGTAAATGTCATAATGTCAAATTAAGTATCTGAATGCATTGTCTAACTGCCAGGGATATATACCAGATAATCTTTCTAGGAAAGAGAACATTCTATCTTGGATTAAGAAAGAGGAAAAAGAGAGAGGAAGAAGAGAAGGGTACAACTAAGGAAGGTCGGAAGAAAGGAAGGAAGGAAGGGAGGTGGGTTATGGAAGGCAGGGTAGAATAATAGAAAGATGGACGGGAAGTAATGAGGGAGGATGGAGGGCAGGTAGGAGGGAAGGAAAGAGGTAAGGAAGAAAGGGAGGGCGATAAAGAGGCATGATGGAGAAAGGAAATGAGAGAGTGATGGGGGATGGACAGGAGTGATGGGGGATGGACAGGAGTGATGGAGGGAGAAGGGAGGAAAGGAAGAAGGGGACGAAGCGAGTGAATCTAGAAGAATTAGTGGAAAGAGGGAAGAGGGAGGAGAGAGGAACGGACGTAGCGCCGGACGAACGAAATGATGTAAAAATCAAGCAAGGAAGCAAGGAAACGAGCTAGATAGAAAATGGGAGGATTGTTATGGAAGACAGACTGGTAGAAAAGGAGTGGGTGAGATAAGTTGAACAAACAAATTGAGATCAATAGTCATCCAAAACATAAATAATTAATGATGCTGGATCAAAATTTGATTGCCGAATCAATATCTTTGTAGCATCTGGTCTGCAGCATGGACAGATGGGACACTAAAGGTCCATTAATACTTATGATCTTGTGCCTTGCGGTTGTCTTCCTAATTTATGTAATGACCCCTCGACAGTCTAGCCAGCCGGACATTTACTTACATGATTCGCTATTGATTGTCCTTAACACCTTTGTGAGTTTAACACTTACACTAAGATGAAAATCGCAGCGGGGCACAAAATCGCGTGTGAATGGGCCAGAAGCAACCAAATCCGAAATGTCGATGGCAGACTAGAGAACGTATTTACCTCAATTTGAAGGCTTCCGAGCCGTCTAACTTCGAGACATAAAGGACTTACGTTGAAAACAAAATCTGTTTAATCGCCAGATGTCGCAGACGCTATGTCTACCATATGTAAATAAGATTTTGGTATTAACACATCAAGCCTTTGTAATACTGTTTAACAATTCATGAACAACAAAAACAAATAAGTTTAAAGTTTAATAAGTTGCTGTAAATGTGATAGAGCACATGTTGTATCTGTGATATAAACTCGAATGTGTGTTAACTTTTCACGCCATTTCCTTGACAAAAGTCGTTGACATTTTCATCATTTATGACGAATATGAATGTCTTTTAGTATTGGTACTTTACAAAATTTGCTGTCTGTGTTGTCACGGATATTCAATCACTCACCTTGTACTTGTATGTCCGATACGATACCTGTACTGTTAATAGTACATGTACTGTCACAGCAGGCAGCTGTGTCGGTAGCAGTGTTGAAAAACATCTTTTTTTTGTGGTTTGTTTATTTGCATTGCCATGTTCGTGAAACACATCTCTTTGAAACAAGGGTAGCATCTTTAAACATTTTAAGGCAAACATTCTCTAATGTCATAATAAAGCCCATGAACTTCCATCTCATGTTGTTTTTTCCTCCCGAAAATTTCGCCTTGACTTACCGAACACGGACATCTAAGTGCAATAAACTGCAGTGATAGCAAGATGCATTGCAGAGCATTTTTCTATCGATTACCGGTAGTCTAGTTAAGTCTTTCGCTGCCACATCTCTCCTTTTGAGGAGTAAAATAGTCTGGCGTTGGCCAGAGTAAAATAATAGAAGTCCTCCATGGCAGGGAAGGAGTTAATACAGGTTCACATTTATTATAGCAATTTTTCTTTCCTTAATATCGGTAAAAAAAGAGATTACGATGGAAGAGAATTATCTTCGTCTGAAAGCACCAAAATATCGCATATTTTGGTTTAATTAAAAGATCTAGCCGTACGGTAGTCATGACTGCGAGACTGCAATGCTAAAGTGCATGTCAGCGGGCTTGTTTGTTTATGCATGTGGGCGTTGGCAGGATTTTTCAAAATCCTAAAATGTAAGCATTTCGTGTACAATGAAACAGGACGAAAAAATATGTTTGCAGCACTTACATTTTAGTTTGCAACAATGCCAAGTTATCGTAAAGACTTTGTTTGGCACATTTGCACCCATTGCAAACTGCAAATGCCGTATTTGTGAAACATTTGCACCTACAGCAAAGTTTCAAATACCGTAATTGCATCAAATTTGCTTCGTAGCAAAACTTGTGCAAATTCGTTTATCAAGTTTGCAGCGTCGCAAACTCGTGTGTAAATATGTTTCAAACCCTTACTGATGAAAATTTGAAAGTGAAACCATGGCAAACTAAATGCAAATTTAACTTGGAGAAAATTTGCCAAGAAATTTGCGACGAGTCAAACTTGTGCAACCTGTTTTGTTCGCCCTGTGTGAGCTCGCACAAATGTACAACCAAAGCTCTGCCGAGAAGACAATCCGGTATTGATCTTGAATGAAAACAGTCAATTCTTTGACCCAGACCACCACGCCACGAGTGGTGTCCCGTTTTCGACAGCGGGAAGCTTATGTTGGGGAAACCTGATGGCAACTTTCTATTTTAAAGCTAAGACAGCTTCAAAAAAAATTCTTGATTACAACACCATACGATCATTCGTCGAATGCAAAAATTCTTTTGTAAGGTGCAAAAGTGGATGCAAATTGCACCTACCAATCAACATGGCCGCCGTGAAGTCACGTCCAACACTATCGTTGATCTCACAAAAGCCCCGCAACGACTGCGGGAGTCAACCGTCTCTGGATGAGTCAACGCGATAATTGAAAAGCGATGGCATTAAGCTTTGACAACATAATCGCAGGATATAATTTTTGTATTATTAATATTGACCGTTGAACTTGACCTTTGCGACCGTAATTTGAAAACGATAGTAAACAAGAAAGTTTAGGTCTTGTATTACTGGATACTCTCTGATATGCATTCTTTTTTATGTGAGGAGGATGTTTGTTAATTGTTTGTACCTGACTAATGCTGAATTGAAGCTGGAGTAAACAGGAAGAAAGCTTCGCAGCACACAAGTTAGTACAACGTCAAATTGGGTATGATTGTCACCAGAGCTCATCGAATGCAGATGCCATCGATATCTCTTCGCGCTGGTACTGTTGTGTCTTTTTGTGTGGTCAGGTTCGGTCAAAATCTTATCAGTAAGATTATTAGCCAGCTCGCCAGCTGTCGAATGGTAGGCACAACACTCACACGGTTTTGTGTCGATATCAGAAAAATTGTGAAAAGAGCTCAGGCTGTTTCCATAAATTCCTCGCTTCATCTCCTTGTCCCCTCCTTAAAGTATAGCCACGGGAACCGGATACATGCAAGGAAAGAGCCGAAATAGAGGGATCTTGTCAGCGAGATGCTGATTCGGAAATCCAAAGTATGAAACAGGACTTAAAAGAGCAACCATGTTAAAGTTTTGCATGCCGTGGTGCATGCAGTTAAATTCAATAGAATGTAATTCTCTTAGCAGTTCGCCATGCAATAATTTTGCACAAACCAGACGTATACATGCACTCATTTCTTGTTATCTGCCTGAAATGAGGATAACAATATCCCGGGCGCACTTTCTTTTTCCTAAAGAAGACAAAGAAGCTACAAAGTGATCTTCCAAATTGAAAACCAGACTAAGGAAGTGGTTATCATCATAATCCTCAACTTATGACCGTCAATATGGCTAGTACGTTATGCAACGTCGCAATTATACCTCATCCACAAAACTTGCCTTGAACTTTCCATTCCCTCGATAACAATCACGAAGCACCATCGCGAATCAGCCTAAAGATTTTTCTCTCAGAAAGCTAGACGGAGATTGTTCAAAGGAACGAGTTCTTGACGATTATCGAAAAATAAACTCACCTCGTGAGCAAGTTGTGATGTTATCACATCAAATGTTGCCGTTTGCATTTCAACGAAAAGCGACAGAGTTCTTGCTTATTTACTTGAAATGCGCACCGGGACAAGATCAGGTTTGTACCCACTAATCAATTGTGTGTTCTAATCTTTGTACCTGTCGAGTCTGAGCTGAATAGTGACTTGTATAATCTGACAGACAAAAACGTGCATACGAAGTACATCTTGGAAAAATCACTAAAATTTTGTGCCAGTGGCCTGGCAACGTTCGCCCAAGTTCAGACGAAGGAATTAAGCTTACACTTTGACTTTCATCTGGTTGAGAAACACTGTTTACATCCAACGACGGACCACTCCAGTACAAGTGTTGTAAAATCAACTGAACCCAATATACATGTACACCTTTCACTTTACAAGACAATGTTTACCTTCAAGCGTTGTGTCCATTTCATGCTGAAGCTTTTCCGAGTTCCGCATTTTCTTCATTTAACTTGCGAAGCGATTCCCTCTCGAACGATCGAGAAACTGTCCACTGTAGCAGGTGAGGCTATTTGAACGCAAAGTGTTATGAAAGCACCGCAGAAATAGTCTAGCAACAAATACGACAGTCAACAAATCCTGGCTAACACAATAACGAGAGCTGACGTTGACAGTTCGGAGTGGTTACTTAGAAATTTTCCAGCAGGCGGTCGGAGAAAAACCAAAACAAGCTGATGATGAAAGTTCTACATCTCGCGTCTGAACGTCGCGACAAATTACGTTAATCTTATCAACAAATCTTTCTTTTCATCAATTTCCTCCCTTCCACGTTACTACGGAGGCAAAATTAGCATAACTTTTGAAAAATAAAAAAAAAAAAATCTTGGCTTGGCATAGCAGAGATTAAATCAAGCTTAAAATGAAGCCCACCCAGAAACGAAAGTTGTCAATAATACCTGTGGGAGCAAAAACTTACCAAAGCAAGTACTAATTGCAGTTTCCTTTCAACACTGTTTCTGTGTCCAAGAGTGCAAATGAAATTAAATAACTGTAAGAAATTCTCAACGCCACTGGATTTCACCGGTTCTGTTGCAGACTCATGAATAATTCCTGAACCAAAAACAAAACAACAATAATTGATTATATAACGTTTGAAGACTGATTGTAGAACGTTTAGAGTAAGTTTCCAATTTAGTCAAAAGGCAAAGGGCTTTTTCTGTCGAGTCCTTAGGGTAGCTTAACCTGAAACATCTGCATTCAAGAAATCCCTGGGCTGAAAAGGTCCTCAAAATTGGTATTCAGTGATTAGGGCTTTTCCTTTTTCTAATGGTTTTCCCTCAGATTCTAACAATTTTTTTCTTTCCGAGAACTCACAGGTTTCCAAAAAGGTTTCCTGTTCACTACTGCAAGGAATTATGGGCATTCAAGACAGAGATATCAATCCATATCAACATAAAAGCGATATACCTCGATTTAGTTGGAAGTGACAATTCTGCCGGATAAAAACAACAAACTGCACCCAAATGGAGGGTGCAAATGAAAGAATAAGGCCTATTCAAAAAAAATCTAAAAAAAGGTCCAAAAGTTGGATATCTAACCCAGCAAGCAAATGATCTGTTGTATTTTTTTAAAATCGTTTGATAGATACGAACTTGTTTTCATGTTTTTGAATGAGTAACAGGTGCTTCAACCAAACAGAGCGACATAGGGACAAAAGCGGAGTCGATATACGATCACTTTAATCAAGAAAAATAGTATGTCATGCAGCTGTTTTGTTTTATTTTTATATCAGATATTCATTATCTTTAAGGAGAGACTATAGCAAGCCAAGAAATGGTCTCTAATTATATTTGTCCTTAATAGAGTGCCTAACTAAGTTGCCAACAGCTGGAACATGTAATGCAAGCACGTTGCACTTTTGAAACTTTGGACTCTGGGATAACAACGGTTATTTAGACGACAAGGATGCATATCTACTTTTTTACTTTGGCCAGGAACGACAAATGTCGTCTTTAATGAACCGCTGATTTACTTGTTACCAGGTAGAAGTGACCGGAAGCGTACTGAAGAAACTGCTCGAAGACCCAGTCATTTGTAATTCCTTGGAAAAAAAACCTACACAGCTCGCTGCCAGCGGAAATACTGAAATCTAGGTTAAGATCAACCAAGCGCCATGACTATGACTTGATAGTATCTTTGACGGTTGATCTGCCATGAGCCTGTGAGACAATTTCGAAGACATGGAAATCGACTGAAGCTGTACAGTGCTGAATGATTGAAACGCTCTACTTCTGAAGACCAGTCCCTTTTCTTCCTATACGGCAGGTTTCTTTTGTAGTATTTTGCTTAACGTTTACAGGACGCGACACAAAGCAATTAATCTTACAATTTACCAGTTCTGTTGGCTGGAGCCGTAAATTGACCACTTAATTCAACTCTACAGTGAATAACAACTTGCTAAGGGCGTAATTTGGGGAGTAAAAAACTAAAAAAAGATCCTTGTCGGACCAATTTTTTTGAGAAAAAAACATTATTTCACGGGCCACTTCCTTTACAACACTTGGAAAATTTAAACATATGAATACGAGAAGCGGTCTACAACGTTTTATTTTTCCACAGTGTTCACGCAGAAGCTGGACGATATAGATTCATGACGTTTCCATGACTTTTCGATGACCACATTTCATTTTCCATGGCTCACGAAGTTGAAAACCCGAGACAACACAGATATTTTAAGCAGATTACTCCATGACAAGGCAAATATGTGGGATTTTATACTTTCAGAACCTTAGTCGGACAATTAAATTGAAATTTCAAGACCTTTCCATGACATTTCCAGGCCTGGAAAATGCATCAAATTCCATGACTTTTCATGACTCTTCATGACCGTGTGAACCAGGTTCTAGCAACCGCCAAACGATTTTATCCAGGATTTTATTCAAGTTCGGGGACGCCTTTGGTAGACTAAAGGTTAATATACGTGGCTGACAGATCGCGGTGTGGCCTAAGGCAAGTTTTCTAGAATTACCTGCAGTTTTACTTTCTCGGAATGACGAAGTATTTTGTTTCTTGTAGGGTCGGGAGCTCAGATTTCGGTATCAGTCAACTCTCTCTTTCATGATTTGATACTAACCCCAATCCCAAACCAAAACCGAAGGCAAATTGGCCTCAAATCTGAACCTTCAATTCAGATTTTTGGCTTAATATGCCCATCAATCGGAAAGGTGTGGTTTTGGTCTAACGTATACGAGACGATGGCTAGTTCTAACGTATACTATTCGTTAGAGCCCCATATATATATCGTATCAGGTGTATGAGGCTTTATACAGCTCCCGTCGTATGTAAGGAACGGTTGGATCCTCAATATGAATGACTCGCACGTCGTCTCTTTGACGCGCAGATTAAATCCTGGTTCACACATGCAACATAAGCATAAGGACAAGATCAACACGAAAACAAAGCATGACTTCTCTACTGAGATTTGCGAAGACAAAACAAGAATGTTTCTTTGTTTTGTCTTCTGTTAGGCTCTTGGCTTATGCTTGGACTATGATCTTATGCTTGTGACGATCCTTAAGTCGTAGGCTTGACTTCATTCCTTTGTTTTGCCTTTTGTTTTGTCCTTATGCTTGTGTTTATGTTCACATGTGAACCAAGCCTAAGTACGACGTGGACAGGGTGTTAGGAAAACTAGAACATTCGCATCTCGCGTGGTTTCACGCGTGGGTGTTTCGTCAATTTTGTATTTGAGATGTACAGACTGTAAGATGAGTTGTAGTTTAATTTACAAGTTGTTTTTTATCCAACGTGACAATAGTTACCGAGCCTTTTATACGAGTGTTTCGTGTCTTATAGAGTGTTTTGTGTCTTGTAAAGTGTTTTGTCTCGTACAGACGGCCTGACAGCTGAGTTTTCCGACTTCCACGCCATTTCTCTTCCTGTTTAGCGATATCAACGCTTGTTTTTTCGAAGCCGCTCTCTGAATGACTTCAATGGCTGCAGCTGCTGCCTCAATGGTATGATAATAACAACTATCATAATAAGGCGGCGTAGGCAGCTAGCTGGGATTTTTGAAAACAAAAACAGAAAGACAAGGCCGACAAAAATAAAAACAAGATTAAAATCAATACAACATCGTTATCAAAGAGTTCGTATCAAATACAATCCATTTAATTTGCTAAATATGAAATACACTCTTCATTGCAACGATAAATTCTCTATAAATACAATGTCTTAATAGGTATGAAGTTCATTTTACGGACTGATTCTCAAAGTGAATTAAATGCAGATCCATAAGCAAATAAAATAGCACAAAACTAAGACATTAATAAAACAAGGTAAAGTAATTACAGAAGCCATCTATTGTTAAGATCCTCCTGCCTAGTCAGGTGAAACCAACAACGGCGTGACAGGGGGAAAAGGGCATTTCCCCCCTTATACTTTTTTCTGCTCCCTCCCAAAACGTTGGGACAAAAGCCTACGTTTTTTGGATGAAATTCTAGACATATTTATTAGTTGGTAGCGCGTAACAGTGACACAAGCAGACTTTCGGTTAAATCTGATATGGCTCATATTTTAGTACCTATAACTCAGCCTCTAGTTATCCACTCGCTCTGTAGTTAAGGTTACAATTTGCCAACATTTAAGTGGATGTACGAGAGAAAATAGGCCGCGGCTACTGCAGGCCACGGCTACTGTAGGCCACGGCCAGTAAATCAAGAACTCGGCCGTATATGACCCCACATTGACGTTGTTCGTGACTAAAATAAGCCGCGTTTTTTGTCAAGAAAAAAGTTTCACTCGTTCCCTCAAATACCGCTTATTTTACATTAAATCTCTGCATGGAAAACATTTTACATCCCTAGACAGTTAATTTGCCCCTCAATCCCTCCCGAAACACTAAAATCTGGCACCGCCACTGGGTAGAACTCCTCAATTAACCCTTTCCTGTCCGAGGACTTTCCCCTTGACGAGTACAATCGTCTGGCGTTAGCCAGAATAAAATACTAAAATCTCCATAGGTCACTGAGGGCCTATACGGACAGGAAGGAGTTAATTTTCCATGATCTGGTACAATGTTCTATGACGAACTGAACGATGGAAAAGTAGACTTCAAACTCATTGCGAACAAGTGCCACTTGATTTTCCATGAATTACTCCGCAACAGGCAAACGCCGAGGTTTTTTTGGCGTAGTGCCTCGACGGTGTCGTTTAGTGCTAGGTGACGTCATCAGGGACTGGTTGGTATTCCGGGCGATAACTCTAAGCGACTCGACCGCGTTATTTACGCTTCGAACAGTCCAGCTTAAATTTCATCCGCCAAAAGACGAGTTCACCACCTGGTAGAGCTATTTAGAAGTCACGGCCAGCTGAAAACTTTCACAAAGATTCAAATAAAACGCACTCACTCCGAAAAACCATGACATTTTGGAAACTCAAGATATGAATCAGTAACAAGACGAGATTATGGTGAAATTGTAGTATTTCCATCTTACTGCACAGTTATCAGACGGGATGACGATTTTTTGCAATGAATTCGAAATATCACAATTCCACCATAATTTTGTCTTGTTATTGACTCATATCTTGTGAGTCCAAGATGTTATTATTGTTCGAAGTGTGTTTTATTTTGACCTTTTTTGTTGGTAAAATATAAGTTCGGTCGTTGAAACCATGGAAATCGGACGTTGTTCAATCGCTGGGACTTATTCCATTAAATCGTAATTGTTCTGAGACTTGCTCGGCGACAATCGACTGAATTACACCAATTACTATTATATGGACATCAGGCTTTAATCCTTTAGCTCCCAGATTTTTTCAAAAGAAATTACAAATTATTCAATCTGTTCAAAACCTTTTTGAAAATTTATTGAAATCTGTTCATGCATCTAATTTGCATATATTAAATCGTAGATACATAAATACAGTTGGGAGCTAAAGGGCTAAATTCAGCGATTCCGGTGCTTTTATTACATTAGCTCTAGTATTACTATTAACCAGCTTAACTATTCTACACCTACCCGAACACGTTTTCCAGAAAAGAACCCGCTCGCTTTCATCCTAATCCAGCAGCAAGATACCATTTGAAGAAAGATATACCATTCTTCAGCTTCGCCTTTCTATTGTCCATTTCCGACCACGTGATGTTTGGGTTCTTTATTATTCTAATCATTGTGCTCCAATGCGTATCTGAATATCAATAAATTTTCCAAGACGAAATTCTCCAGACCAACACCACATGGTCAGAAATGGTTGAACTAACTTTAAAGCTGAAGAGATCTATTACATGTCATATGCAGGCATGATGTAATTCCTCGGGACCAGACCAACGCGAATATCCGGGCAATCCATCAGCGACGCCACCCACCAGTCGCTGTTCGGGATCTTTTCCCGGATGTAAAGCTGGTTTCCCCTGGAAAACGACAGATCGTCTTCGTCGTCCGCGTTACAATTCCACATGGCAACGTAGACTCTTGCGTAATCGAACAGTTCCCCTTTTGTGGGTTTTGTTTTGATTGGAGGCGGCGCAGCTGTCGTATTAGCACTGAGAATAACTTCCGGTTTTTTTACCGTAGGACTGGGCTCAACCTCTTTAGTCACAGTGGGCGCCTTCGATGGTATTGGTGGAGTGCTTTTGGGACTCGGTGGTGCCTTTTTGGGACTGGGGGGAGTAGTACGATTGGGTAAATTGGGTGGCTGCAGGAAAGCCTGGCCCGACTTGTCACTTCGAGGTGGGAGTTGAGGAGCATCTTGGGATGAAGAGGAACGAGGAGGTAGCTTGGGGGACTCAGGAGGAGCCAGTTTTCCTTTTTGTTGTGGCGGTTGACGAGTGGAAACTTTTAAATAAATAAACACGTAAAAAAATAAATAAATAGATAAATGAATAAATAAATAATGAATTACTAAACAAATAAA
>JBAHVQ010000456.1:1643611-1689271 GCA_036872915.1 Nanipora kamurai | reverse complement strand
TAAACAAATAAATATATAAACAATACATAAACAAACGAATAAATAACTTCATGCATACAAAAATAAATAAACGAATAAATAAATACATAATAAATACATAAATAAATGAGCTAATAAATAAAATGCGTTGATAAATAAATAAAATTCTCTGTTGCAGTTCATGAGGAAAGATTTCTCTTGCGATTACTGGTCAAATAATCTTGTGAATTACCGCAGTTAAATTTGTTGCCTACGTCACAGTTATTCCCAGCACATGCAATTTGCATCTTTTCTGGCGAAGTGAATCATACTGAAGTTCTAGTTTTCGGCTACGTACCAGTTGGTGGTTTGGCCTCTACACCAGGAAGTTCATAATCTTCAGTCGTGCCTTCTGCATCCTGCTGGACAGTTTCGTGCGAAGATCCTGAAGACTCTGACGAAAGAAGTAAGCATGAGGAAGTTGATACGGTATACCGCCATTTTCGCCTTCTGTTTACCTGTTTACTTGAACAGTGGATTTTTGTTTGTTTGTTTGTTTGTTTGTCTGTTTTTGTTTTATGCTGATCCGCAACAGCTTCTATTTTTGACATACTGTAACAAGTACGGTGTTTATGTATGGGCATTTCTGTCGTTAAAATAATTATAAGTTCCGTGCGGAGTACATCTAACTTTCGAAGAAGTATCATAAATTTTGAATAACAGTTATCAAACCACAACATATTCCCCTGATCATCACAATTAAGACAAATTACGGTCGGTTTCCTTCGGCGAATTGTTTAGAAAATTAGTGTCAGGATAAATATTAATCACTCCAGAAACGACGGAAGGACTGCGTCCTGGGTAACAAGCGCAAATTGTGATTGGTTGATAGAAGCATTTGTAAACTTCCATCTAATCACAGCTCATGGTACCCAGAACCCAGTCTTTCCACGGTTTCTGGAGTGGTCAATTTCACTGAGGATAAACATAGCATAAAAATTGTGTCAAGTCGCCGCCGGTACTGTCCTTACAAGATAACAAGATGACTATCTACGCATGCGTATAACTGCATAAGCCATATTTAGAAATAGTTGGTAGAGACTTTCGCCACATACCAGTTGGTGGTTTGGCACCTACACCTGGAAGTTCATAATCCTCCGCAGGCTCTTCTGCTTTCTCTTCACCCGGCTTTCTTCTTGACGGCAAAGCAGGTGCTTCGTTAGAGGATGCTGAAGATTCTTTGACGGATACCTGCTCCGTTTCTTCATACATTTCTAGCAATATTAAGGTAAACGCAAATGAATGAATAAATGAATAATTTTTCCCCAAGTATCGTAAATTTATGTTGGAATTAGTTTGTAAATCCTTCCTGACTTGCAAACACAAAAAGAAAAGAAAAGAAAGGACAAGAACAGAAAAGATACAAAAGAAAAGAACGAAAGGAAAAGAGCAGGAAAAATAGGTAGGCAATGCGTACATGCGTCTGCTCGTTTGTCTCTCCAACACTGGCGAAAAAGAAGCGCTCCTCGAAAACTTACGCAAAAACACGGTGGAACAATGGTGTACACATAAATAGGCAGTACGTTTCCCAGTAACTTCTCACGGTTTTCAAAATGGCAGTGTACTCCACCTGGCGCAAACTATCATAGGTGCATTTCAGATAAACTTTAAAGCTATTAAGGCAGTTCTATGGCGCAGACTGAAGTGCAATGCGTTCAAAACTGAAGTGAAAGATTTGGATTGTTGTCAGCAATCGTGACATGCATTTGTTAATCAGAGCTGCATCGCACCGACTTGGTCGAATTTCGATTTTCACCTCGATTTTCTCCTCAAATACTGATTCTTTTGAGATACAATACCATACACTCGAAAGTCGTGTTTCGTCAGATATCCAAACACCTTGAAGTTTGTAAAAACCTCGGATATGGCCTCGGTTTTCAACAAACTTCTCGGCATTTGGATATCCTGATGAAACACTCCTTCTCGTGTATGATATATTACTTCCAACCGCACACATTCAATATCTACCAAAAGAAGCTAAACTTTACACAAAACCAGTCTGAATAAAATTCAGCACAAGCACGGACCGCATGCTGCCAGACTGACTTCCAATACACAGCTTCAAATACAATACGGATTCGAAATCTGACAAACAGATCATCATATCAAACATCTGAGTAAGTCTGGAAATATTATTCTGAAGTTTCTACCTTTGTCAAATAATTCGATAACTACTTGAGAACGGAGCACCACAAACGTCAAAATGGCGGTAACTTGTTTACCATTGAATACATAATAGTAAAGTGAAATAATACAAAGAAAAGCAAAGCAAAAGTAAAGTTCCTGTATTTATAGGCGGTGTGCAACCAATCCCTCGAGATTCAAAGGACAAAGACATTTTCGCCATGTTGGATGAAACTATACTTGCAGATAAAGAAAAACGTTTGTTAAGTTCATCCAACATGGCGGCCATGACGTAACGTGCACACCACCGTTCAGCTAAACTACCCTGTTATCCCTAGAGGTCCAGTAAAGGCCATCCCTCATGGCTCCAGTGTTACTACAGGAGGAAACAGGAGTACACGGAGAAAACCTGCGATATTTGGTACAGTGCAACCGGACAACACTCTTCTCACAAGTGACCAATGTAACTTTAATCAGAAACTACACGGAGCCGGAATCGAACCCCAGTTACAAAGGTGAGAGACTTGCACTACCACTGTGCCACCAACACCCCAACTAAATTATATAATTTACATATGATTTAGTTCGCCTACTCACCTTCTTTTATAGGTTCCGTTTCACTTGAAGAATGGGAAGGTTGACTTCTGAAGTTATCCACTGCCTCATACAGATCTTCGTCCATTGTTACCTCAGATGTCTCTTCTTCTTTTTGCATCTTTGCCGAGAAGCTCTGTGTTCGAATTATTTTCGAGTCTTCTTCCGACAATTCCGTCTTCAAAGCTGACTTAATCAGTCGAATCCAGTTGTCAAGGTCCGCTGCCTTTTCTACTTTAAACTGGCGGAACAAGAAAAAGAATAGCCTTTAGAATTAAAAAACATCATGTACTTGTCCACACTGGGCTGTATTTGCCCTTAGTTTACCAATTAATAGAAAACAGACATAGAAGCAACTTCCAAAACGTCGCACAACCAAAACCAACCCGGTTCAAGAACAGAAAAACATCAAACAACTATTAGTCATATGATGCTTGCGTTTAAACGGTGAGCCGCAGGGGGGTACCGCGGGGAATGTATAGAGTGTGCTACCCCTCCACTTTTACATTTTCTTTGTGCGTAAAATTGAGATCCTATCCATTAATAAAATGGACGATAAACACAAAAGGTACGTACACCAATTACCGTCAGTGAAAATCTGAAACGCTGCAATATGGGAATATATACCTGCATTAACTCATTAAAGTCTGAGGAAATTGATAAAACGGCACAAAAACGTTTGCTAAACTTTGTGTCACGGTTCGTTAAGGGGAAACGAATCGTGACATACTACGGACGTGAAAAAGCACTTTTCTCACTCAATTTTTTACGCACATTTCCAAACACCTTGCTTCGAGTCGAAATTTCGAACAGAAAGTAGGTCAACAAGCCAGAAGTTTACACCCTATTTTGAGGATTTTTTCGGCGTCGAACTGAATGGGGTTGAGAAACACTCCTAATTCTCGGCAATATAGCATACATTAAATTCAAAAGCAGCCGACAACTTAAAGAAATAAAGGAAGAAACGAACTCCGAACAATAGTGTCATCTTGATAACTCAAGATATGAGCTAAAATCAAGAGAACATATTCTTCTTCAGCGATGATGTCATCGCACCACTTGCGTATATAGATCGTGGCAACCTTTTTTTGTAATTAGTCTGTCTGATGATGTCTTTGAAATAAAGACGAAATATCACAATTTCATTATAATTCTCTTGATTTTAGCTCATATCTTGAGATATCAAGATGACACTATTGTTCGGAGTTTGTTTCTTCCTTTATAGCATACATTAGCCCCACTGTTTCCCTCACTGGCAACTAGTGCGGGCAGCAAAAAGGGCACCACATATTCTAGAGCTGCTAAGTATCCCTTGATACTCCTCGGAACTTATAATACTACAGAACAGTTCATGAAGAAAATGACATGCAGGAAGTTCAATCAATTGCAGAACACCTGTATTGTGTCTGTGATACAACTCCTAATTTACATACATTTTCACGTTATTTCCTTGGCTCAAATTATTTGTATTTCACCATTTTGGTTGAACATGAATGTGCATTCGTGTCAAATGTACCACACGATATTCGCATCGGTGTTGTATCGGACATATAGTCACTCGCTTTTGGCTCGCGCTTGTATATCCAACACAACACCGTCACTCATGCTGTAAATAGTATTTAACTTGAATCAGAGTTCATAAGCAGTCTACCAGTAACAGCCTTCGTTGCTCTGTCGGTAAGCCACTGAATTAAGCCCGCAGGAGTCGTTGGTTTCGACAAGTTACCGGTACGTTATCAACAATCTTTACAGTCTCTAAAAACTTACCAGGTAAGTTCTCTCAGAGCAAGAGAGTTCAAAACACATTTTCCCATCCTTCACTTCCGGGTGGCCAGGACTTCCTTCGCGTAATACGTAATCGCTGGACGGTAGTATTATTGTTCCTCTCTGCCTGCTGTCCTTGGGATCAGCGTAATAGTAAAGAGCCAAAGGCGAGAGAACGCAAAAACGCCGTTGCCACTTTGACCGCTTGAGTAAGCCTTTTGTTCTGTACTTATCCATGTACCCTTGAAAAAGTAAACAAAAATGTTTTTGAGGAACCCGAATCATTGACTACTAGACACATTCTGCAATAAAACGTTTGCTGCCATGAGCACAATTCCTACCACCTTGCAGTTACCGCCAAACTGCGGTGCAAACAAAGATGAGACAAGTACTAAGTAGTTCTACAAAAAAGACCATAATGGTGGGCCCAGTGACTGGTAACGAGTTTGGCTCGGATGACGCAGCTGGTTTTACGGCTTTGGTTGTATCTTGTCTTCTGTTGGGAGAGGGCTAGCGTTAAGTCTCACAGCGCAGATTTTTGTCTTCTGAACTACTCAAATCACTAAATACGTCGTTTTCTACAAATGCTGAAATGCAAACGTTCTCTGACCATAGGATTTATTTTTGCGAACTTTCGGTTGCCAGACTGCAATCTTCAACGGCTAATGAAATAAACCGTACAATCAAATAAAACACAATATAAGGTGTATATGTAAAGGATGAAAACATGATAAAAATAGAAGTGATCGATCGAGAGTGGGTGCAAATAATTGGTTTGGCGGTGTTACTTTTCAAGTAGAATGGCGTATTATTAGGGTGGCGGCTTGGATGATTATTGCTGTGTACCAAACTTCCAACGTTTTTCGTTTGCGATAGTTCCACTGACACTACCGAGCTAATTATTGATACTCACTTCTATTTTTATCATGTTTTTATCGTACTAATAACGTTATTTAATGTTTCTGCTGGTGTAATAAATATCTACCTAATTTATCAAATATTTGAATAGTCTTCACGAATATCAAGAAATTATCATATAGTGCTAAGCTTGAAGATGGACGGGTAGTCCAAAAGCTCGATTTCTTTCTGTATATTTTGTAGCCAGTAGAAACATTTACTAACACTATTAGTACGATAAATCCTGACTAAATTTTATCATCGAGTTTAAGTCATGTTTCTATCCTTTGTATATAGACCTATTATAGTGTTTTGTTTCATTATACGTTAACCCGTTGAAGGTTACGGTCTGGCTACCGAAAGGTCGAAAGAATAAGTTCTTTGGTCAAAGAACGAGTAACAATTTTTTGCTTGTGATGATCTTGGCCACGTTTCTTCCATTTCTTCGTAAAATAATATTTAACTGAAGGCTCAAACGGAATAATTCCTACTCACAACCTACCCACCATGAATTACCACATCACAACCTTCACCAACCTTATCAAAAGTACCTCAAAACACAAAACCCTACCTTCACATAGTTTGTCTTTTATATCGGAAACTTTTTTGGGTTCCCCGACATTTTGAGTACCTAGTGAGGCCGTCTTTGATCCAGCTACAAGGAAGAAACGTCAGAGGGAAGTATAAAATTCAACAAATTCTCCACTCGTTTGTAAGAATACGCAAGCATAACCGTTGGCAGTGTGGGACAAGGAGAGGTATTTGCCTGCACCGTTTTATTTTATTATAAATCTTAGTATTGGTTATACAGTTACTTTAGTACTGATTATACAGTTACTTTGATAAGTAGCTTCATACTACAAAACCAGCAGCTTCTTTTATAAGCTCATAGCATGAGTTATATACAAGATGTTTGTTTTCGAGCTATACTTTGTCTTCAAAAACTCATTAATAATTCATGAGGAAAATAGTGCAGAGAAATCGTAACCGTGTCGAGTCTTTATATGTGATAAAGACACGCTCACTTTTCGGGTCAAATTGTGGCTCAGAACGCATTAATTGCCAAATTTTCTTCGTCAATTGGTGTATAAAGGGGTTCGCTTTAAAAAAGTCTTTTAAAAATACTCGTGGATCGTGCTTTGATCGGGTCTAAAACACTCGGCTGAATTTAGTCTCACTTAATACAGATCCTGTTGCGAAAATATTTTGTCACAAGTACTGAGAAGTCTGCGTGTCTAGTCTAATAAATCTATTCCAATTTCATACAAAGAACCAACCTGCCACATCATCATACATGTCCTCAGATACAGAAGCGGTACTGGCTGAAATCAGAAGTTATATTTAAAAAAAATAGAATACTGTGGGATAACAAGGGGAGGAAGAAGCGCCAAGCGGCCAGGTAGAGAGAAGTTACCGTAAACGTTTTCAGGGCAGAATCAGTCTTTCGTCATTTTACTCCTACCAGCACAAGACATTTTACTCGGGGAGACATCGCACCAAAAAATTCACCACGGATATACGTTTTTAGGGCCCGATACACTTGCTATACTAGTCAGCGGTTTTACACTGACAAATTATAAAACAAAGTAAATGGTTTGAATCTGGGAGAATCGTTAGATATTTGTGGAAGTTGATCGTCCAAGTTAGTGTAGTCTTCAGACGTTTCGACGGCCTTAGCGTAAGTCGTCTTCTGAGTCAAGTGAAGAGTAAATGTCAGGTTTGCTTGGTTCGTGCGCCAGAAGTACGTGTTCGTATGAGTCATAAAGCTGGGTGGTTGTTTCAAAAACAACATTTTCTACTCTAAGTCGTTCAATACTGCGTACGCAGCACTCTACTTTTATATCATAAAAAAATTTGTGTTCAATACTCCACGTTCCTTATGATACCATACAGTTTTCCAGTCAAGACAACTTACAATCAGGAATCTCAATACTTTACCTCCATTAGAGACTTTATTTTCCGTCACCTCTTTCACAGATTTATCTTCTACTTAAACACAAAACAAATGACGTAACTAAGCAATGACCTCATTAGTTGAAATACCGGGTGTCCCAAAAAATCGCCCATCCCCATCAAACACTCCAGAGTGTCTTTTTTAAAAGGCAGAGCATAACGGCATATGAATAGATATGGGAGAGGCCAGATCTTATTTTAACTTCGCTTTCATATCAGTCTAACCACGCCGATATGCTTTGCCTTTTCAAAACACGTGCTCAGATGTTTAACGAGGGGACATAAGGAATGGCAAACAGACAGAAGGAATAAAGCACCAAGCAATTGACCGGACGAAGAAAGGAACAACAGATAGTGTTGAAATTAACCTGTGAAAGAAAAACTAAACGAAGGAGCAAAGGAATAGCAAAAAAATGAACTCTGGTCAACACTAAACGAAACTAACACACTTCTTTAAAGTGCCTATGTATGCAACGAAAGTTCACCGTAGTTTTTATGACCGTATTTATAAAATCCCGAAAATTGGCTTTTACATTGGTTTCAGGTCTTATATCGTTCTTGAGTAATTAAGTATGCAATTTGAGCTATGAGGTCATACGTTGTGTAGAGTACAAAACTGAAAATCGACCAAATCTTTGGCTTGCTTGCGATGCTATGGATTCGGAACTGATCAAGTTTGCATCATCTAACTGAAAGTTATAGTTAAACCAAACCAAAGATTTGGCTAATTTTCTAACTGATGGTGTATACAACGTATGACGTCATAGCTCAAACTGCATACTTAGTTACTGAGGAATGAGAGAAGATATGAAAGTCATGTAAAATTTTCACGATTGTAAGTGTTCTTCTGAACACAATCGTCGCATAGGCATTTTAAATATGTTCAGTATGCCAACTTCAAAAACATAGAACTATCATATATAATCGTGATGACTGATTCTCGAGGCGGAAAACGTAAACGTAGGATAAAGACAAGAGCCTAACATTAGATTCGCGAGGTCTTGGGGTTCGATTCCCAGCCGGAACACCCGATGTTGCATTTTTCGCAACAGGTCCCAGTTGGGTCTTAAAAATTACCATATCCTCGCACTTGAAAATTTCCTTCATCAAAAATGTTCTCTTAAATGTCATTAAATGTGAATTTATCGCTTCATGTTACCCTGAGAATGATTCTGAAATAGAACTGAAACACTGTACATCCATCCTCGTGGATAGCATTAAGTTGTCGCGAGAATATCTCGTGCACTTAAGTTGGATTATTATCCAATTTAAGTGTACAAGATTATCATCCAACTTAAGTGTACTCGCCTCCAATCCCTGTAGACTTGATAGCTCAACAGGTAGAACGGCGGATCGGATTCCCGAAGGTGCGAGTTCAAATCTCAACTTTTTCAGTTGACTTCAGCAGTTAAGGGTAAATGTGAATTTACTGTTTCAAATGTCATTAATTGAGTGTAAATTCCACAATATTCGTTGAATATTTGAAAAACTCACTTGTGCAAGTTTTCTCAAGATTGCACTCAAAACCATTCTATTACCTTTACAAACCAGATTCCAAAGTCAAACCAAACCAAAGTCAAATAATACTTACCGGGTTTTACATCATCATAGGTTTCAGATTGTGGCTCGTTTGCTTCAGCTTATTAAAGCAATGAAGAATCAAATAAATGGGTAGTACAAGTTAAGCAATGAAGAAACTGAGTTATAAATACTATTTAACATTACCAAACACCAGTATTGATGGGAGGTTCAACATGTTCTTCAAAACAATATATTGAAATGTTTTAACCAAAGCTTTAGTTGTGTTGAAAAAAGCTTACCTGATTTTACATCATCGCTGGTTTCAGCTTGTTCTGCCATCTTAGTTTGAGCTAACAGAAGAGACAGTTTTAATCATGTATCAGAACCAAGGTATCCAGGTATGTATGGCTTGTTTCAGTAGGTTTCTACAGTTTTACAGATCTTACCTTGTAGTTACATTTACAAAGTTACTTTATCACATAAATGTAATGACACCTTTGTAACCATTTACTTTTACAAAGTTACTTTATCACATAAATGTAATGACACCTTGTAACCAGTTACATTTACAAAGTTACTTTATCACATAAATGTAATGACAACTTGTAACCAGTTACATTTACAAAGTTACTTTATCACATAAATGTAATGACACCTTTGTAACCATTTACTTTTACAAAGTTACTTTATCACATAAATGTAATGACACCTTGTAACCAGTTACATTTACAAAGTTACTTTATCACATAAATGTAATGACAACTTGTAACCAGTTACATGATGAAGTTACAAAATGAAGCTTGGTTTTCTGTTAGGTTGGCTCTGATTCTGTTATAAAAGAAGTGGTTTATGATTTGGCATGCTCCACTGAGTCATGGATGCACTTGGGAAGTTGTGAGAATGCTCAAAAATCTAGAGTTGCTCTTGTCTATCAACTTGAGTAACTTTTATGTTTTTTTGTGCTCTCCCAACTTCCCAAGTACATCCATAACTCACTAGAGCACAACAAATCATGAGTCATCTCTTTAATCTTAACTTCGTAACTAGTGCCAAAGTTACATAATTTCATTCTGCTAAAGTAGAGGCCAACGCATGAGATACCCTGTAGTAACTAGAAGTCACATTACATAGGAATACTGAGTAGGATGTTGACATCATTCAGCAAGGGAGTTGGGTAAAGAATTGAGAGAGGGTCTATACTTGAATACATAACATCAAACATTCATTATGGACTAAAAATTAATGGCACTGCAGCTGTAGAAATAACTAATGTAAGTTATTAATTCTACAGAAAATTTGCCACAAGTTACAGTTACCTTCTGAAAAAAGTAACCAGTTATCATTACAGTTACTTGAATATATAGCGATTACTTGTAAATACAGTAGTCACTTGTAACAAAGCTACTCACAGCACTGCACGAGATAACTTTTTTGTCTTAAGAGAATTGCCAAAAACATGAACATATTTGACAAGTGCTTAACATGACTCCAGCATCAACTCAAGGTTAATTCCTTCAATTTAACAAGATTGTCTTGAGCTCATTCAGAGAATCACCAGGTAAATAAGAGATTCTGTTCACTAAAACAGACTAGTATTACTTCATTATACTCATCATTACAACAACTGTAATTTTGATTAATAGTGCACTGCATTTTAATAGCCAAGTTTACATATTTGAATGAATTAATCTCTATGAAACTGGAACTTGGTTACATTGACACAGCTCAATATAATTTTTAAGATTCAAATACCTACCTCCAGCAACATCATCATACATTTCCTGGTCTGGCTCATGGGCTATAAAGACATTGTGAGTGGTTTGAAATTTTTGTCATTAATACTGCATATTGGGTGAAGTTAATACTTATAAAAAGTACTACATACAGGTTATTTATTTCACAAACACCATTAGAATCCAATAACTTTGTTAAGTTTATGGAACACCATGTTTTATTTTATTGCTTTAAGTGATAAAATAAAATGTGGTGTTCCACAAACTTAACATAGTTATCAAATTATCACCATGCAAAACTTCAAAGGATTGATCAGCTTTAGAATCTTTTGGGCATCATCATTAATATACGCAAAAGGAAATCTGGGTATCTTCTAAATATTCTGGTATGGTAAATCTAATTTTACCTTGTTGTTCATTAGCTTTTTGTACTTCCTGAGAGACATCATCATAAAATTCTTGATCTGTCTATAGAAAATCCCCAAACAGAACTCCATTAAAATTCCTGTAAATCAGCTGCATACATTTGGTTACTAAGCTTGTTTAATTGCCTGCTTGGTAAGTTTTCAAGACTGTAACTACTGCTATTTAACTCCTTTTTGTCAAGGGACTGTCTTGCCTTGAGAAGGAAAATTGTCCAGCATTAGCCAGGCAAAATTGTAAAAGTCACACACAGACAGAAAGGAGTTAAAATGCTTAAAATCAACTGAAGAAACAATGAAGATTAACTACAATAACTGGTATCTTTCATTTTCACATCTCTAAAGCAAATAAAACATGAAAGGCAAAGCTAAGTTTTTTAACCAGCTTATCTTTTGGTGAAACAAGATTAACATAAGGTATATTTAAAAGTATCTACATTTATGCTGGATAACACTATCAGCTATTTAGGCTGTTCTTTCTAAAGGTCCAGAAAGGGTTCTGCCTTATCAAATGGGTCTAGTGTCACTACAGGAGGAAATCAGAGAACCTGGAGAAAACCTCCAATCCATGGCAGAGTCAAACCAGGTAACACTCTTTACACCTGTGACCAACTGAAGGTAACTTAGTTGCAAATTTACTTTGAGCCAGGAATGGAATGCTAATCAAAGAGGTGAAGGACATGTCCACTACCACCTTGTCATCTCTTGTGAGATGACACAGTTGTAGTGGTTGACAATAAAATAGTTGACAATACACTATTGCCACTTCCCTCAAATAAAAAACCTGGAAAGTGTAAGATGATATGCATGTGAGATATTTAGGACAGATAAGGTTCTTTCCTAGCTAAATTGTCACATACCTCATCCTGTGGTGGCTTCTTGGGAGCATCATCCTCTTTATTCAGTAATTTTCGAAGCCTCTGAGATAACTCCAGACATTGCTTATGTACCTCAGGTGGCAAATCAACCTTCCCAAGAACATTAGTGATGAACTCTTCGGTATCTGTAAACATAAATTGTTGAAAGATTCCAGCATAAGCATCCTGTGTACATAGACAGCTAAAATCAGTGGTGCATCAAATGAGGGGAGGGGGCTTAAATTGATGGCTTAAGCCTCCTTAGATGAAAGAAGTAAGGGTGAAACCAAACCCATTTTAGAACCTCTTTTCAAAGTCAGTCAGTTGAACTGCACAATTAATTACCCTTTAACACCACAACTTTTTTCTCATGTTCTTTGTTTTTTTTCTCTTTGTTTTTGTTCTCTCATTTTGTGCTTTTGTTCTTGTTGTCAAATATATCCAGCACTTGGGACATTAATGTGATAACCCCTTGGCAACTGTCAGAAGATTCTCCTGGAGATGAGTAAAATTGTCTGGCATTAGCCAGAGTAAAATACACAAGTCCAATCATTGGGAAAATGTAAGATACAGTCACCATGGGGTTACTGAGAAAGGTTTTAAATCATTTGTAACACCTTGGTAACTGAGTATTCTCTCCTTGACAAGTGAAAGTCTTCTAGCATTTGCCAGAGTAAAATTCTCAGGTCTAATCATTCAAAAACAAAGGTTGCAGTCTCCAAGCGGTTGAGGAATATGATAATATACCATAATAAATGTTCTAATTATTGAATAAACCATTGGATAAAAAAGAATTTTTTCTACTGAATGCTGCACATTAACTTTGTTCAGGTGTGAGCTTGGTCTATATCAGACAACCAGCAAATGGTTGTCAAGCTCATAATCTTACAAAAATGATTTCTGAGCCCTTCTGTTCGCTGGTTGTCTGATATATACCTAGCTCCCACACGAAGAAAGTTAGCATTCAGTATTCGGTACTTCCATCATTATTATATTGTGGTTTCCACTTTGGCAGCACATATGATGAACCTGTACCTTAGTTCACCATCTGAGTCTTGGCAGCTCAACAGCTAGAGTGTCGCACCAGTCATCAGAAGATTGCAGGTTTGATTCCCATCTAGGGCTTAGAAATTGTTTTTCTGAGATTGTGACTTTGACTAACATTTGCCAGTCATCTAATTTTTTACCTCTTACTCAAAAAAGTGTCCTGAACACTAAACATTGATTCTCTTTTGGTGACTCAAAAAATCCAAAGTTTCTTGTGTCTGATTAGTCTGACCAACTTTGAAGACAAGTCATTCTGCCATTTAAAAACCTCTTCTTGCCCCCAGCATTTGACTTTTTGCTGCATCCAAGCAGTAGGGGATCAGTGTTGTGAGGAGTTTGACCTCTGCATGGGAGGCAAGGGAATTTGAACGAATAAACTCAATTTCTTATTGTCATGTCTCAGTGTTTATTTATTGTTATATGGTAAAGCTTGAGGTTGAAAGCTTACAATTGACGTAAGTCCCAATAATTTCTATTAATACTTTGAAGACTGGAGGTTTCAAATTCACAAGTAAAATGGTCTAGTGTTAGCCAGAGAAAAATAGTAAAGGTCTTTACCAGGCCTCAAAGTTTCACTACAGATAGGTTCAACATTTTGAAACAAGTTTGCAGTTGAAGAGTAAAATTGAATAAAATTTTAAAGCTTGTTGTCAGTCTTCAAATTTTTAATACATATGCTGTCTGTTAAGGTTGCCAAAGTTTGTCAAACTTTTAACATTCTGCATTTGGTTCTATTTGATATGTCTATATATATATAGAATAAAAACTTTCTTCTATGTACAAAACTGTCTGCTCATCAAGAAACGGGTCAATTTTGTCTGCAGATTAAATTTAAAAGCAACAGAATGCTACAACAGTTCAAAAACATGATCTCCCACTTATGCCTCAGTAGGCACATTTGACCACCTAAAATAGACCTATCATGTGTCATCTAATCAAACAAATTTTTGGTCTGGGGAGGGGAATTTGAGCAACCCAAAATGCAAAAGTTCAAATGCCCTGGGGTTTGACTGGTATACACATAATTGCAATCCTGATTGACTGTTATGTTACAGAAGTCCTTTATTGAATTTTATTGCCTTGGGTACAGTAAAATTTCGAAGATTTTCATAATTTCCATCAGCGTCCATGTACAAATCTGCAATCAAGAGGCGGTACCGTCAGATATAGCTGGTGTAAAAGCAGATTAAATATTTTCCGAACATTCCGGCGTATAATTCTTCCCCTGTTGGAGGAGAAATGCTCATAAACAAAAAAATTTTCATAAATTATTTGATCTGTTTGACGTCGGAACTCTGAGGCTGTCCTCCAGATGAAGTGATTGTTTAGAATGAGTGCAAGTGGTTCATACATCAAGTGGCATGTCCACTTCAGTGGTGTCAAATGTCTACCACAAGTTAACCCTTTCAACCGGCACAAAATCTCAAGTTTTACAATCATTTTTCGGCATACAAAAAGATTGACTTTCCGAGCTGGTTGACATCCGCCTGGGTTTGGAAATTCAAGGGTTTGACGGAGCTATATCACATTCCGCTATCAGAAAGAATCTCGCTTTTCTCTCACTGGACGTATCGCTTATCCTGATTTCAACCACCAGTCAGTGACAGCCAAAATAGCCAATAGTAGAAAAGGTTGTTTTTAGGCGATTGTCTAAGAACATGGAAACACAAAGAAATACTTACACAGGAAGCCGATTGGCTGGACTTGATTCGAAACCCTCACATTTTTAAAATGCGTTGTTTGATATTGTTCTCTTGAGGTCTCTAAGCCTTTGAATCTACAATTATCGTTTTCGTGCCAATTTTAGGGCAGACTTACCTTTAAAAATAGCTGTCGTCTCATTCATTGCTCCTTTTTACATACAAAAATGTCTCGTAGGATCTCGAGGCCGAGCATTTCCCCGCAACGTGTCTTTCACTTCTGCTTTACACTATGCTCGTTCCCAGGTATTTCACTCCTGAGACGCGTTGGCAAACCCGCGCTAAAGGCGGGACTCATCATATCCAAACCTCAGGCCCGAAGGGTGGCTCTAGAATGAGGGGGTTGTTTTTCTTCGAAAGGTAGACTATTTTTCAAACACTCACAGATATGTTCAAGATAACATTCGAACTTCTTTCTTGTAATGCACGCAGATCTAAAAATCATCTACATGTGCCAGGTAATATCAATGCAATATGGAAATTGATATTAATAAATAAAAAGTTTATCCATAGCACATTTTATGTAAATTTTACACGGAAGTCAACATTTTCTTCCGTTTGGCACACAAATCCTCGAACGCTCACTCTAAATCCAGCGGATCCGACCTCACTCAAGCTGACCTCCTCACAGGGAGGTTCCTCCAAACCCCCAAACTCGCAGACTGAACGACTCATGATCATCAATAGAAATTTTATTTTCTATGACGGTTGGCTGATCATCAGGTCAAAGAAAGAGAATAAAAACTACATCTCAAATCGAAAATTCCAAAATTCCAAATTTTATACAAGTCAAAATCCATTGAACACATATAGTTCCAGGAATTCTTGAGATAGCAGGTTGTAAATGGTAATTTGCATTATCTGACTTTGTTTAAGATGTGAATTTCAAAATATAGCCTTAGATCTGATGATGATCTAGCGTCGTGTCGAAACGTTATCCGTTATAAATTTTATCAATAAAATATAACCACCTATAAACTTTCTCTATTTTATCTTTAGGTTGTAGCGTTTCTCAGCCCAAGAAAATTTTAAAGCTAAAACGTCAATCGACTGCTGAATATATGTAGGAAAACTCTGGCGTTTCGAGCAAGGGCCCTTTTTCAAAGAACACGTTTCACTCTGCGAAGAAGGGCCTTTTGGTTCGAAACGTCAGAATTTTCCTACATATATTCGGCAGTCTACTAACCTTTTAACTTTCTACGCTGCTTTATATGCTGCCGACGCAGTATCCTACGTTTTTGCAAGGGTCCTTCACTTCATTTTTTTGTCGATTACAAACAACCGTCGTTATTATCTCATTAAATGCTTTAACGCAAAGTGTCAAAGAACTACCAGAACTAAAGAATAATTTAGCTCTATACACCTAGAACTAAAGAACAATTGAGAAAACAAGGTAAAGGCACCGAGAGAACACAGAACAAAAGAAACGAAAATTCAGGCATTAACTCCTTCAGTGCCACATCCCTTCATTTGACCAGTAAAATCGTCTGGCCTTAGCCAGAGCGAGAGTGGAATAATAAAAATATCCCGCGGCGGGAAAGGAGATAAAGTATCCATGAAGTGATAAAACAAGTTCGGAAAAAAAAAATACTTTGTTTTGAACTTTTTAAATTTTAAAGATTTGCCGTCACGAATCTCATACCTTCATTACCTTACTTCGCTCTCGAGATATTTGAAATTTGTGTGATATGTAAACAACACACTGCATACGAGGTTCTGCATAATGACTTGGTGTAAATTTAAAGTTGTTAAGGTTATCAAACCAAGTCACCTAAAAGTGTGGATGTGGGTGATTTGATGGCACTACGTACAAAAATTCGAGACATTTAATTGAATTATCTGAGTGATATACCTGTCACGTGAGTTCGTAGTAACACCGGTTCAGCAATGTGACATTTTCAGGGTGTTATTTACATATAAATAAAGCCTAAAATAAAGCCTAATACCCCAAGAACCAAGTGAGCTATTGGAGAGGTGTAAACACCAATCTTCATAGCTTAAAATGTTTTAACACCTTGTAAATATCACTTTAACATCCTCACCGAATTTATGTAACTTCACTTTGAAAATGTTGCGCGTTGGCTACGAAACGTCAGCACAGCTTTTATAAAATGAACGTGTCTGGTATTTCTCTTTTATGATTCGCTCATGGCTATTCATATTAGAATTTTGAGCTGGCTCTAATATTCATACTTAGGTTACTCGAAACACGTTCACAGCAGGACGACCGCTACGACTTTCTCGTGTCCACAAGGGGTGGCGAAAGGAAATGGCGCACAAATGACTAGTTTACTCAAAACCTTACCTCGCAGCTCCAGATTTAAAGCTGTGGCTGAGTGACTATTAGCACCTCCTTCCGGGGGATCAGTTAAACCTCCAGGATGAGTATCATTGGATGCTTGTTGAACTTCGTCCTCGACTTTTTTGAAATTCTTCTTTTGGGATCCTATAATTTTCGCTGCCGTTGGGTTTTCTGTCACGCTCTCTCTTTCATTATCTTTTGGTTTCTGAGACTTTGTATCCCTGACAACCAGTGGCTCCATGAAATCTCCACTCCCCTTGATATCTTCGCCTGTTATGTTTACTTTGGTTGTGCCCCGATGAATACCATTGCCGCCATCAACGTCAGTGAAAATTGGAACATGTTGGTCGAAAGTCCTGGAAGTTTGGAACGCATCGTTTTCCTCGATGTCTTTTTCAGAATTCCGATTACCATTACCTGTTAAGGTGATGGTTTCGTACACTGGTTGTTCGTCGAGTTGTTGGTGTTGTTCTTGTTGCTGCTCTTCTTGCTGTTGTTTTTCTTTTTCTTGTTGTTGTTGCAGCTGCCGTGGCTGTGCTTGTTCTTCTCTCCCTTCTTGTTTTTCTTCTTTTTCTGGTTTTTCTACTTCTACGTTGCCAGCAGTTCCTGGTACTTCCTTGGCTCCCAGATTACTTTGGTTTCCCGTGGTCTTCATCTCCTCGGCCATGTCAAGGACAGTAGGAGTGTTGGAAAGATTCTTAGAAAATGTTGTCATTCTTGATTTACTTTCCGAGACAATCTCTTCCAAACTTGCCATCCACTGTTTTCTGTCATGCGCGGATGAGCATTTGAATTCATACGAAGAAGAAGCGCTTAAGATCATAGTAAACCGAAAGCTGGAAGACTTCCGTTGGGCTGTACGACACATCACGTGCGGGGACAGTTCGATCGATTTTACCTCTACTGCATCGTTCTCATTAGCGTACAAGAGTAGCTTTCTTCCTCTGATTACAGCCCAGTATTGCCGCCATTCGTTGCCTACTGCATTAGTTTTGAGAAAACTACTCCTTTGGGGTGATACGTTGGTTGCTTCCGGCATCAGTTCATAAATATCGTGTGGACTGCCCGCTAAGAAACAGAATCGGTGGAATATTAGTTGCCCGCGGAATAGCAATTGAGCAATCAATCCTACAGCCTTAAAGTTGCGGTTCCGTGCAAATGGCATTGCGTGTGAACCTTACGAAGGTGTAGGGCTCCCAAAATTTAACGTTCGCCGTTTGTGCAAGTGTTATTCAAATTGTGTGATCCAGCGGTAGCAGCAAACAGGAAAGTGGATCATCGCACTAAGTTAATTTTAATTTCCTTCAGCTTTTACATGCAACAGATCTGGGCGCAACCAAAGGAACAGCGGATAATAGGGACAACTGCCTTCTTGTTGGTGAGACAAATTCTTTGACTGAACAAAATATTGCGTTTTTTTTCTCGAGAAAACCATGTTTTATATTTTTGTAGTATTTCGTCCAGGAAACGCATTTTTGAGGCGTTTTGAATGGCTCTTTAATCGAAAGAGTTTCTTTGAAAGTCACTCTACGATCTACAATAAGCAGGGAATTTTTCTTCTTTAAACTTTCACCCCCTTTCGGAGAACCTCGTTACATCCCAGCAACAAACAAACATTTTCTTTTCGTGTTTTAACTGTTAATATTCATCTTCAGTTGCAATCAACTATATATTCTGACTTTTGCAAAGTTTTTCCTCGATTTTTCCGGCTTAAAACCATTTGAATCCTCATCATTTTTGATGAACAACGAATGTGTATTTGCATTCGTATTTACATTGGTGTTGTATCGGGCTTGTATATCCGACACAACACCACCGCTCATATTGTAAATAGTGCTTATCATTATCATCATCATTATTATAATTATTATTAGTAGTAGTATTATCATCATCATCATTATTAATACAGTTATCATTATCATTACTATCGTTTCAAGTCTACACACCATCCAACGAAGGAAAGGAGCTGGGGTATTTACCCGAACATTGGCATCCAACAACTAATTAGGTAGATCAATGCCAGATATTACGTTTTCAGAAAAGTTCCGTGGATAAATAATAGTTATCGTTATTGCAATTATAATTATTGGTACTTTTATTATGATTATTAATATTATCGAACTGTCAAATTAATTAAACAATTAAATATTACCTGTATGAATATCATCGTATATCTCATTCGATGCCGGCAAGGAGACTTGTTCTGAAATGATAAGTATAGCAGTAAAGGGTTTGAAAGACTCGTCACACAAACATAGGCCATACGGTTCCTACAAACTGGTCCCCCGCATCTATGAAAGAATACCAGGTGAGCTTGCTTACAAGAGCTCAAAATTAGACCAACGCCGGATTTAGGCATGTGGTGGCCCCTGAATACTAGAAAGAATACTAAATAGGTAGAATACTAAAATGGTGACAAGACATATTTACCGTCATCTATAAAGTATATTTTTCAAGAACAAAGAATACCAATAAAAATGTACATCTATAAACATCCTGATCAATCTAAAAAATAATCTAGTTCCTATGTTTCAAGTATAAAGAATTTGGAAAAGCTAGCACATATTAATCTATAAGATTATAAGAATCTGCGAAGTTCTTATGTTTCAAGCATGAAGACTACCATTCAGGCACTCACAAATACATTTTCCCTTAGAATTTCTTTTTTCATGAGATATGTGGAGGCCCCCGGGTTGTGGAGGCCCCTGGGCAACTGCCCAGCTTGCCCTTGCCTAAATCCGGCGCTGAATTATAAAGCAAAGACATTTCGTGCATACATGCATTACCTTGGTTCTCTTGAACTGATTGAATGCTTGAGTCATGTGGTTTAGAATGATTGGTAGGGTTCGCAAACGTGATTGCCTCTTCTTTATCTGCCATTTCAGCGTAAAAGACATCGTCCATTTCGTCAGATGAATCACTTACCATTTCATCATTGCCCACTTCTATTGCTGTTGATTCCGCTTCAGTCACACGGGAACTGGTTGATGAATACTTCCTGCAACATTGCTCGCAGGTATTTTGGCAAACCCTTTGCGAAGCAAGCGACAGACTCTGGATCCATTTGTCTCTCTCAAAAGCTGTCGAGCACTTTAAAAAGTGATGAGTGGAAGGGTCTGTTATCATCTTGAAGCGATAATCATGGTTTCTTCTGGGTAAAAGAACAAACTGTGAGTCCGGTTTTAATTCAATGCGGATTTCGTCTTTCTCCTTGCCGGCCTCCAACCTTTCTGGATCCGATAAGAGCAGCTGGTTCTTTTCGATGACTCCTCGATACCTTCTCCAGTTCTTTTTTCCCACCAACATTTTGAGGTAACCTCGGCCAGGATCTCCTTTTGATAGCGATGGAACGTCATAGTTCAAAGGAGCATCTGAAAAAAACAACAACGTTCGAAAGAATGTGAATATATGAATGAACAGATAAAAGAATGAGAAAATGAACAAATGAAAGGGCAAATGAATTAACACTAAATGAAAAAAAATTAATGAAATAACGAACAAACCAACGAAAGTTAGAATAAACGAACAAACGAAAAACCGAGAAGGAAAATAGAAGATAGGGAGATTATAGATAAGGATAGATTCAGAGAAAAGGGAAAAGAAGGAAAGAAGACAAATTGTAAGATTGTTTCAAAGAAAGAAGAAAGAAAGTAAGAAAGGAAGAAAAGAAAAAATCGATAGAAAGGAAGAATAAAAGAGAAGAAAAAGGAGAGGAAAGAGAGAAAAAAGAAAAAGAAAGAAACCGAAAGAGAGAAAAAAGTAGGAAAGAGGGAAAGAAATTAGTTTTCAACAACTACACATTTTATGATAGAAAATCGGATGCGACAAAACCTATGCTCTCACCAAACTGCTTGGAAATTCTGTTGGAAATTTTAGGACTGTCATCCGAATCTTCTGATGTAAAAGCAGGATTAGAGAATCCTGGCCTGAGTTTTCTTTTTCTCTTGCTCGACTTTTTCGAGAAAGTAGAGAAGCAATGATCTTGAGCTTCAAATATCTTTAGGGGCGATGTCGAAATACGATCTGGAAGTTCCGGGTCACCGACACTGGAAGGAATCCTTGAGCTAGTTTTAAAGATCTCGGAATTGTCATTTTTAATTGCTGAAGTATCCTCTGGCTTTGATGAAGCACGTGTATGTTTTGAGCCTCGTGATATAAAGGCATCGTCTTCGCATTCTGTCTTTGGCCGAGCCTTCTCCCCTTTGGAACTTCTCGTAAAAGAAGACAAAAGATTCTCCTGAGAATCAAAAAGTATCAGCGAAGGCGATGTAACTTGATCTTCGGAATCCGTCTCGGTATCGCTTGGGCTTCGAGTGGTCTTGGTTTGGTTTTCACTTGCAAGACAATCGTCCCAATTACTTCCAAACTTAATTTCCGAGGAACCTTGGCTAGAAATACTTATATATTCGCTGTTATCACTAGACTCTCTGTTTACTGTAATGTCGCGTTCATAGCAATGAAAGCAAGATTTTCGGCAATAAGATCCTAACGCGTGCTTCAACCTACCAAGCCACTGCTGTCTGAGAAACACAGAAGCGCATTTGAAACGATAAATGATTGAGTCGACGCGGAGCTTAAAGTGGCATCTTTTGTGAAGAGGTTCACATAGAACTTGTGAAGATAGCCGGATGAGTAGCACTTCCTTCGAACCATCTTTAAAGCATTCTTCATTCGTGTACAGGCGCAGATCGCCGTACTCTAGTACTGCCCAGTATTCGGTCCAAGTATTTCCTTTTTCCGATAGCTTGAGGAGCCCGGAGTAAGAATTGTCACAGTTCTGTAATGTTACGTTATCCATCTCTTCCTTCATTAAAGTCAATTGTACCACACTGACTTTGTACGTTTGAGAATCTTACTGTGATTGACTGTACATATCGTGTAAGTTTCGTATCTCATTGACAAGTGAGAATTAACACAACAATCTGGATTTCCGTGTCCATCAAACAGGCTCAAATTACCTTCTTTCTACTTCAGATTCCCATAATACATACTATTATCTTAGTTATGAAAATACAAGGAATGATCAAAATGTGACTATATGTTCGCTTATTCCGATTGCATAAGTGCAAAAAAATTATAGGTGGTGTTTCGAAACAGGCCCGTCGGCCATAAAGATTCCAGCATTTTGGATGTGCCAAAGGATTATCAACAGGGTGGTTTCTAACATACAATTAACAAGCAATCCACTGTTTCTGTGCATTTAGGTCTATTCCGTAGGAGTAGAATCTTCGCCATCACCTGACCGCCATCTTGTTTGAACATTTTGTTCACCCACATAACTTCGGCGAGTCTTCGAAAAATAGACTGGCGCCCACAAGATGAACTTGTTTACTCTCGCGTCTACTGTTAACTTCTTTTGACTTGCGGTGTTGGACCAATTCCACTGACATCGACTAGCCGCCATTTGGATTAAATAATAGGTTAACCCGTTCGGTAAGACTTTTGGGACCTATATCACCTCACAAACAACAGCAACAACAAGAAGTACTCACTACCTCCACCTCCGCTACAAACAACAATATCAACAGCAACAACAACAACGGCGGCGACAACATCTATAATGATGACTGCAATTAAATAACAGCAAAAAAGTTGAAATTTGCCGATTTTTCAAGGGGGGGAAAGTGAATTTATTACTGGAGGCCCCTCGTGTTAGGATTACGAAAGCTAATTTTCAGACTCAAAGTGCAAAGCTATTTCATATTACAGGGACTTATTTCAATCGGATCTTAAGTGAACGGGCCAATCGTCGATTTCTTACCGATAGCCCATGAGCCGAGCCACATTTCGGCACCAAATCTAGGAGTTGCTATAGTAACCAAAGAATTCTCTGAAAAGGAAAGCTCTAGTATATGTGGGGGAAAGTTTCTAGATTTTAGTACAGGTATTGGATCGCTTTGTCTGTCAAATTCACTCACCTTTCAGAAACTACCATTAACCTGTCAGGATTACATGTTTTAGGACTTTTCTCATGATCTAGCCTGTTGCAATACCCCCCAGTAAAGATGGCCGGGGATTAAGAGACAGAGACCGTATAGTACCCAGTAAATACTAAAGGCGACAGGGTTATCGAATATAAACATTAATTAGACACATTGAGGGTTACAAAAAGATATGATAACTTTTGTCCGCCTGACTGGTACTACAAGGAACAATAGGTCGAGGAACTGGGAAGCCACTGCCCACCACATTGCCCACCACACTGCCCACTGGAGTGGAATGAGAGGGAGCACTGAGTTCCAGGATTGTCATCGAAGGTAATTTGGGTCCACATCCCGCGAAAATCCGCCAGGTGAACCTGCCGTGGATCACCGCAAACAACTGTATCGCTCTAGTTTAGCCCTGCCTTTGCAGATTTGAAAGATATTCAGTCCAGCTGATCGGGTTAGTAGTTTTACGGTTATTTATCCCGCTGCACATTCCTGTGATTATCTTGATGCAATCCCAGCCACGTGGGATGCGTTGCTATCAGATTTCCGTTTTGTTCTCGCCTCGGAAAGAACCTATTTCGTTGTGAATTCTTTTCCAGACAATCGCGATGGATCAGTCGTTCTTACAAGAAGCCTTGTCGACCAACGACCCTGAGGTTTTCGAGATAATCAAGAAGGAAAAAAATCGTCAGGTCCGTGGTTTGGAGTTGATTGCTTCGGAAAATTTCACGAGCAGGGCCGTTTTGGAGGCAATGGGTTCTTGTATGCATAACAAATACTCCGAAGGAGAACCTGGGAAACGGTATTACGGAGGCAATCAATTCATCGATGAAATGGAAGTACTTTGCCAGCAAAGGGCGCTGAAAGTCTACCGGTAAGATCATCAAACAGAGCGAATCGATTTTTAAGACTTCAAGCGTAATTCACCCCAATGTGATTGCGCAAGAGAAAAGAGAAAACGTACTGACGTGAATTCCAGCATGTTTTTCGTTTAACTTGATTTTCTGCGTGTAGAAGAACTATAGTTGACTGTTCTTTGGATGGGTGAATCCTCATAGAATTTATCCAGTTAAGAAAATAAAGCTTTCAGTCTGTGACCAGTAATGAATGAGGTTTAGCTCACACTACTGTTCTCTTTGTGTGACACACAAGGGTCCATTTTACACGACGGAAATAAATACAACTAATCCCATAAAAGGAAAAAACGACGTGGGTATTTCACTATTTAGTAGAGAAGATTCTTTTAACGAATTCGACACGAAGTGGTAATAGTCTTGAATTTCTTGGGTGGCACGGCAGTTTATACGCGAAAATTTCGTAAACCATCAATATTAAAGCTTGTTTACAAGAGACAGACTTAAAGCTCGTACACAACTACCGTCTTATGACTGAAAAACTTGCTAACAACTTGATGCTAAAATGCTTGTAGCAGCTTGTCCAAGTAACAAACCAAAAGGGTTAGGAAACTGCTGGAACTTAGCAGTAGAAAAACTGACGTTTCAAGCGAAGGCGCTTTGCAACTTTGTACCTAACCCGTAAATTGTTTTCACGGAAAAATTCCACCAAAAGAAACTCTTTAAAATTCCATGAGATTTACAGACAGTTCATAGCATTTCAGTCTAGTCACCATTTCGTGTTTCCAGTAGGAATTAAGCTTGCCTGGTGGAAAAAATTGTTTCACGCCAACAATGAAGCTCATCAGGGGATTTTAAATATTTAAAACACTTACAGCACCAGATATTCTTATCAGCCCTGGCACCTGAGCCAGTTGAGGGAAGCACGGGGAATTTTATCCCACATTTAGTGATCCCTAACCCCCCACAAGGGAAAAATTGACAATACTTTGGGGGAAGAGACTGGAAGAAAAAATTAGCCTGTGAATTCTAAGTCACTGAAATGGTTTTCTGTTGATATCAGAATAACAGCATCAAACTTTAAATTATGAAATTTTCCAAGGATACTGTCACAAAGCCTTTAGGTTAGCTTCCTTGTGAGGTACCTTACCTTCTACTTTGGGGAATTCCTGGTGGGTATAGTCTGCCTTCAAGGAGCACAATACCAAAGGCCAGTTGTATTCTATTTATAAAGACTTGTATTTTGAGTTTTCAAGATGACATTTTTCAGAATTTCTTGTTTCATCATATTTTATAAAGTTGCCAACTGGTTATGGTTTTTTAATGTCCACATAATTATACATGTTTTCATTTTATGAACAGACTTGATTCAGAGAAGTGGGGTGTAAATGTACAACCTTATTCTGGTTCTCCAGCAAACTTTGCAGTCTACACTGGTCTTTTGAATCCACATGATCGAATCATGGGGCTGGATCTTCCTGATGGAGGACATCTCACTCATGGCTTTATGACAGACAAGAAAAGGATCTCTGCCACATCAATCTATTTTGAATCAATGCCTTACAAATTAAACCCACAGACTGGCTTTATTGATTATGATAAACTGGCTGAAAGTGCAAAGTAGGTTATCAAACTTAATAATCAGTTCTTGTTGTAGCTTAAGCATGAGCCACAAGACATTATTATAGATGTGAGAATAAAAGTGTGTTATAGGAATCAACTCGCCCACACTAAAAATGGTTTTGTTTGGCTAAGAAATTACTAGTTTCCAGTAATACAGTAGACTGATTATAAACTTTACGAAGTCTGACTGTTTTGTCTAATTACATGTAAATGGAAGTTTTTCTGATTTTAGTGGTTTTACTTTTATTTTGTGATAAACCAGAACTATTTTCTTTTCAGAAATAAAAATATCTTAGTAGGTTTGCTCCTTTGCTTGTCAATTTTAGGTGTAGAATTTATATCAATAAAATGTACATCTTAATAACTAAAGGTACATATATATGCAGAAACTATAAACAAGCCTTGAAACTTTAAGAAAAATTTTTGTGATCAATAGATGACCTGTTAGCCACTGTACATTTGACAATGTGTCTGCAGGTTAGTTTACCATAGTTTTTATTTAATGCAAAGTTTTCTTCCTTTACAGGCTTTTTCGCCCCAGAATGATTATTGCTGGCTACAGTGCATATCCTCGTGACTTAAACTACAAGAGATTCAGGGAGATCTGTGACAGTGTAAATGCCATACTCTTAGTAGACATGGCTCACTTCAGTGGTCTGGTTGCTGGACAAGTTATAACCAGTCCATTTGAATTTGCTGATATAGTTTCCACTACTACCCACAAGTCTTTACGAGGACCAAGAGCTGGAATGATTTTTTATCGGAAAGGTGTGAAAGGGCACAGCAAAAGTGGTGAGCCCATAATGTATGATTATGGTCCCAAGATAACAGGTGCCGTTTTCCCTGCTCTGCAAGGTGGTCCTCATAACCATGCCATTGCAGCTCTTGCTGTGGCCTTAAAACAAGCTGAGAAGCCAGAATTCAAGCAGTATGCCCAACAAATCATGGACAACTGTAAGGCAATGGCCAAGGTCTTGATTTCTAAAGGTTATACATTGGTGTCAGGAGGAACAGAAAATCACCTAGTGCTGTGGGATGTGCGTCCACTTGGAACTGATGGAGCCAAAATGGAAAAAATCTTGGAAGCAATTTCAGTGACAGGTATGTTATCAACTGGGTATTTCAAAACTAGACCTTCACGTAGTTGTTCATCAAAACTGTGGCAACAATAGTTAATGTAGGGTAAAAAGGCTGAAAACCTTTGGGATGTTAATTCAATCCAAGGAGTTAGCTTGAAAGAGGCCTGTATCTTCATATATCTGTGGTTTACTATCTGTGGTTTTTACTTGAAAACTATTTCTTTTCTGTTGTTTTAGTCAACAAGAATTCCTGTCCTGGTGATAAGAGTGCCCTCCGTCCTGGTGGCTTACGTGTTGGCACCCCAGCTTTGACTTCTAGGGATTTCAAAGAAAAAGAGTTTGAAAAAGTTGCAGAATTTTTACACCAGGGTGTTCAATTAGGCTTGGAAATTGCCAAAGTTAGTGGTCCCAACACAAAAGACTTTGTTTCAATCATAGAAAATAATGTGGAATTCAAAGCAAAAATTGCAGCTTTACGAGAAGAAGTAGAGGAATTCAGTGCAAAGTTTCCAATGCCAGGACATGACATCTAGAATGTTTAAAGGAAATTCCACATTGTACTACCATCCTGCCATTGAAAATAGAATCACCAACAAAAAAAATTTGTTCTTTTGGTTTTATTTTAATTTTTGTACCAAAAATATGCACAACACTAAGACCAATAAACAATACAATTGATATGAAAACATCAAATGTAAAGGTTTTATGTAATTTTTAACAAGAGTACATTGATACTAATAGTGTAACCATGATTTCAGTGTTTAGCTGTCAAAATAAGGCTGGAACACTTTACTTGTACTGGGATATTGGTATTTCAAATGTTTAAGAAGCTTACAGTCATGTTAGTCCATTTGACCTGGTAGCAAGGTTTGAGTATTGAGATAAATGACAATTGAAATAATGCAAATTAAAAATTTCAAGAAAAACTACTATTGACACTGCAGTTTAAACCTTTTTTAATAACCAGCCAATAACAACCTGCAAGATTTTGAGGGTATGCAGGGCTGAAAATTTTAAATAGGTGGATATCTCCCCATGATTAAATTAACATTAGAGATCGGTACTTGCTTCTCAGTATTTTGTGAAAAACTGTTAATTTTTGTGGGATCATGCATGTGTCCATCACACTCCATAAAGGAAATGTCTTGACTGTCCAAAAGAGCATTTAGACTTGCTCTCTCAAGTGTACGGTGATAAGTTAGAAACTTCAGCACATGTCTATAAATCACAAAGCTTGCTGTAGCCTTTCATAGGAGGAAGACCCTGGTATGGTTAATTGCATAGCAGCAACAAAAAAAAACACACTAACACCAGACTTATCCATGTTTGATTTAATGGGTATCCAAAAGTTTGTAGGCCAAGGCTGGGCATGCTATTGATAAGCTTCATCAATTAGCTGAACCATAATCAACTTTCAGTGTATGTTGGTAACTGGACATCCAACATGGAATAAAATGAAATATCTTTACCATCAACAACTGCATATTTCAAAGGAACTGGGTGAGATTGAAAAGCTAATAAATTGATCTCTCCAATTGATGGTGGAGTTTCTGAAAACCTTGAAAAGAAATGATTTATTTGAGAAATGTAGGTTGAGTTTCATGATCTGGGTGTAATGCTGTAATTCATTATCTTACATTATAATTTTCACCATCTTACTTGCAGACACAAACTGAATGATCAGGCAGTCCTGGATCACTTTTCTTAAATTTCTTCTGAGGCTGAAACACATCAAATGTTATTTCAATTCTGGAAGTTGTTGATCCATGCATAAGATTAGATGCTTCCATCATTGTTTGACTCTTGATAATTTGAAGTCTATCCAAAATATTCTCTGAAAGCAAAATAACACAATTAGGTTATTGTCCTCAACATTAATAAAAGATTAGAGTTTCAAGTAAAGCAAAGATTTACAGACACATTTGAACAAGAGAGCTTGTTACCTAGAGAGGTAGAATCTACAGGATGAACTAAAGGTCGACATTCCTCATCTTTCCAATAATGTAAAACAGGGTTGTCATGGATCATGGGAGGGACTGTTCTTGATAAATTCATATCTTCAGTTTTTTCCAACTTTTCAGTGGCAAAAAGTTCATCTTTGAGAGGATCTGAATTTCTTCTAAGATATAGAAAATCATTTCTCTTAAGCAACTAGGGGTAATCAGAATTAGGCTGACAAAGCTATGGGGAAAAGAAGCCAACTTTTGGCAAAGTGAAAGTGCATAAGCAATTGAAGAGCACAATTAATCCTAAATAATATGGCAACATCCTTTAAATTCCATTTTTAAAATATCCAACTGTGGTATGGTACATTGTAAACTAAAAATGTCCTAATTAGATCTTTAACACCCAGGGCCCATCCTTGTAACTAGTAGAAATGTCTAGCATTAGCCAGGGTAAAATACCATTCCAGTGTGCTCTTGCCCCTTACTGGGTTAAAAGAACATGGAATCACAGCTCAATAGAATTACCTTTTGTGTCTGAGAACAATAAACCCAAGGTTTCTGAGATGACTGTAAACCTGAAATTATTTAAATGGAATATTTAAGTATGAACATTTTATAGCCAGCTTCTGGAGTGCATTGGTCAATACTGTGATACCCAGTAAAATGTTTAGGCTGTTGAGGTAAGCTGCTTAAAAGAGGAAGAAAGCAAAATACAGTACAGCAAATCTAAATCTAGCTCAATTTGGTATCATGTCTAAAAAGTACTTACGGCATAGTGATAAAGATGGAAAGTTTCAGACAACAACATTTCATATGCCTAGAGAAAGTGAATCTAAACAAAATTATGTCATAACTATGGGATTTAGTCATGTGAAGACAAAACTGATCAATAGATACTTTCTAAATTTGCATCAATGCCCTTGCAACAATGGTTCCAAAGTGAGGTTGGCAATGAAGTTGTAATGCATTCACTGTTTTCTTTCATAGCCAACCTCAACTTTAAGCCTTTGTTCATGACCACTGAAACAAATTTTGGAAGCATCTATTATACTGTCAGTTATGTGATCACCTGGTGTGATGATGGTAAGATAGACAGTCATGATTTGGTTAACTCTGACACACTGAACAATCAATTAATGTATTATTAATCCTAGCTTCCTTTTATCTACAGTAATAGATTATTACAGCATTGCTTAATTACATGTATGTATACTGTACCAACCAGCATACTTGTTGATTTTACTTAAAATGTTCCAGAAAGAATTAAATTTCCAGAAGAACTTGTTTCAAACCTTTCAAAAATACAAACCATGTTTTTGTTAATATTATTTTGTTTTCAACTTAACTAGTACAATTTCCCACTAAAACTTGAAAATCTGTGTGGACAAGCTGCATACAAGTGCAGTGAATTACAGTAGTACAAGTTATTTTTGCATGTTGACTTCCAAACAAGCTCACTGTGTGAAAAATTGTAATTATAGTACTGGTACTCATTGATAAATCACTAAGAAAAAAATGGCTTGCCTCTGTAAATAATAGTTGATAAAAATTAACTTTGAAAGTCAATTCATCTCAAAAAAAAGACAATCCACAACTGCTAATTTCTCTGCAGATTTCCAAACCCATTTACTGCACATGATATCCTCACAAACTATTTCATACATATTTGCAAATCCATAATATCAGAAGTCTCCATACATGTATATGCATGTAATTATGGTAATAGGAAGAGAAAATTAAACAGTAATCCTACAAGTTCACATAGGTTGTATTGCTAAATTACATTACATTGAGGAATACTGTAGCTACATTGCTACAAAAGCATAGTGACTTCATATTTCTGTACACTGTTTATAAATCCTGTTCTCTCTGTGTATTTACACATAGGCATACCATACACTTCCCAAATAAGCTTTAAAATTTACTTCATTTCCTTAAATTCTTCAACTTAAAAGAAATAAAATACTCATGAAAGTGAGTATTACTTAGGCAAGCTCTATACAGTGTAAGTGACTTGCAAGTTTATTACCTGTTGAACAGACATTGGCAAATCATTATAGTACAATTCCAGCATACCCTAGGAAAACAACATAGAAGGTATTAAATCAGGTAAGTAAAGAAAATAGGTACAATTAAGACATCTAAACATTTGTAAACATCTGGTGGATGAGGGGTTAAGGAGATGCTTTTTTTTTTTTTTTAATTAAAAAAAACACTTAGAGGCCAAACAAAAATGTGCTTTCAATCTAAAGTTCTGAATAACTTATACTTCATTTAAAAGTTTTAATATCCATTGTCCATTTATGGTAGAAGAGAGAACAACTGAGAGCACAAATTGAGAACAAAGAACAAAACAAAAACAAATTCAGGGTTTCTGGTAAATGGTTAAATCTAATAAAGAACTGCCTCTAGTTTATTAAACATTACTTAATATGTGTACAGTAACAACTGTAGTATCTTGCCTCTGCAATAAATTTAGACTGACCTGAATGACTTCCTGATGTGTGACAACTTCACAATTTTTAATTTGTAGGACTGGTGTATCATCTTTTAGAATTACTGTACTAATTGAACTAAGACAAGTTTGCTGGTAATAATTTACGTGGGCATAAGAAAACAATTTTTAGTTGTAGATTAAAAGAGTCCTTTTCAGGAAGTATACACTACATGTATAATATTACTAAAGCCCAGGTGTTTTTCTAAAGTTCATGTAATGTTATTACTACCGTTCATAACACTAGATATTGTGATACATGTACTGTAATAGTAGATTATAAAATAACCAGCTACTCTATCTCAGCCTGAACGGCTACTAAAGATCAGATTAAACTGCTTCTTACATGATCCACCATGTAGAGTGCTTCTTCAGGTTGGAGCACTTGTTTTCCACCAGTGACTTGGCCAAAAACCTGCCAATGAACACCCTAAACACACAATTGAAAAGTTTCAAACCAGATCTCATAATTGCAGATCAATACCACAATATGGCAACAAATGCTACTAGATTTTTCTGTTTGGGGACTACAATTTTTGAGAAAGTTTCACAAATTATGACTCGAATTTTCTTGGGCACAATTGTATTTGACTGAGATTTTTTGAAAGTTTCAAACCTTTATACTGTAATTACTTGAAACTCAAGTTTAACTGCATGTTCTTCAGATTTTCTCATTTTTAATTGTGATAAAGTTAATTTTCCATGTAGGATTTTTGCTGTTTGAAATTTATGCAGGTTGTAAATAATGACCAGAGTAACACAACTAAATTTCTTTCTTTTGTGACTATAGTTTTAGAAATTGTCCATTTTTGTAGTTGAAATTTCTATATGTATGTGTACTTTGCAACTACATGCCTGGATCTAGCCACAACTTTGAGGCTACGGTAGATCTTCACTAAATGTCAAGGTTAGACTTGCCACAAGTTGACTTCTTTTTCTCTAGATCACCAAGCAAGAAATTGTGCTATGAAGTCATGAGAGGCAGTGAAAATTTTGCCCTCTCCCAAAAAACCCAACAGAAAACGAGCATTAAGAAAGACTACTTCAAGCCCAGAATAAACCATAAGTAATCATTTTAATTCAACAATAATTTTACAGTTTACATTGTACAAGAGTTGGGCATATCACCTTCTCTATTTCAATTTCAGCAACTCTCTTTTCACTGTTCCATTTTCCAGCTGATATATTCCCTCTTAGTGAGAATAAAATGGAAGTTATAAGACAATATAAGTGAGAATGACAACAAAAATTACATTTCTAAGATGAAAATGACTAACTAAGAAAGAAACGATAGCAGAAGTAATCTATGCCAAGTTTAAAGCTGTGCAAGTACTAGAAAGATTTCCCATCTGTATTGCCATCACTGAAACAAGATTAGTGTGTAAATATAACAACCAGGCACATGCTATATTGCTGATTGGCTCTTCTATTCAGGCCCAGCAAGAAATTCTTCTCTGGATGGATTTGGCCTGCAGGCTATAAATTGAACAAGGCTTACTTGGAGTGATCAGTGGCTATTTGGCCACCCATATACCCAACCTTGTCAGGTATACAAATGGCCGAATTTAACTGAAGGCCTTTGCCATCCAGATCAGATTGGAGGTTTGCAGAATTTTTCAAGAAATTCCATCCAAGGGAGGATGATGACTATGGTCAACTTTCCTGCATCTACATAATTATTTTGTCAGCATAGAAAGTTAAAAGGCTGGTAGAAGGTTTTGCCCAAAATGTGAGAATTTTTCAACATAATTTTGGCAGTCTACCAACCATTTAACTATTTATACTGCCCATGCAGCATCCTATATTTTTACATCCTTCTGTAATTATTTTGTCTCCGGACGAAACATAAACAGTCAAGATTGTACAACTGATGGGAATAATAAATTGTATAATTGTTTCCATAACTATGCCAAGATCTGATGTTTATAAAATAGGGTACGCAACGATAACGCAACCACTTTTTACCATAAAATATGCACGTCAAATGCCTAACAACAGTTGGGAATGCCTGTAATTGTGTAAAGCTTACTTTCTCAATATTCGTTCTTCCGTTAAAATAGCCTCGAATTGTCCCAGTTGTTGCTCTAATCTCTCAGCCTGCTCCTCACTTCCATCTGGAACCGAGTCTTTAGGACCACTACGACATGGCATTTGAGCTTGAATGAGCTTTCTTCTTAAGCTAAGTAGTTCTTCTGCACTGAAACAAATGTTAAATTTGAATAACATGGAAAAACTTAAAAAGTTAGAACAGTCTTAATTTAAACAAACTGACCTTTTATGAGAAGCCATTTCTGACTTTTCGGTCTTTCAAAGTCTAACTAACTCATTCTGATCGACATATATGAAGGAAAGTTTGACACATTCCTTTTAGGACATGTCCTAACTTTAGTCTTTAGCACTGCCATATTGAAAATTGGTAACCGCGCCGAACACATTTTGCCGCCAGTTTTTGTCACAGCCCTTCAAGTGAATTCTTGGAAATTTCACTTACAAATGTAACCACCATTGTGAGCACCAAATAAGTAGATCATGGCCAGTTTGACCATAAAAGTGTTCAACTTTAATGCCTTGTACACCTGCAATAATGGAAATGCCTAACTTGACCATGGGGCGCAAGTCCCTACTGAAAAAAGTAGGGGGTTAAATATATGTAGTTGCCTCCCACTCTTTGGCAAACATAAATATTTATGGTCAAATTTTAAGATAATTTCACACAGATTTTGTGCCCAGGATGCAGTGCAATGCAGCAGTTTTCATCCCAGTTACCTTGCCCTTTCCGGATAACTTATACAGTTCTGATTGCAGATTTTCAGCGTTTCACCGGACCCTCCCTTATTGCCTAGTATTTTCCGACTTCCGGTTTTAGATAGTTTTCTCTTCTTGCCTGGGTACTATGGTATTCAGTTCCTTGATGTATGAGAGGGTTGAGGCGGGTTGAATCCCCACTTATAGCCATTTATTCCCCTAATTTTCGTCATCAAGTTTTTCCTTGTGGCAGGGTTCAGCTCATTTTATCAATTAGAACAGCCATCCTGTTACGCGAAACTGTAGGTGGGCGTCGATTCACAGTGTAAGCTTATTCCTAAAAACCTACCCCTAAAGTGCATCTTGTGATTACGCAAAAAATATTACAGTGAAATATTACTAATTTCTAAATTACGAGACCAATACAATAAAATTTTTCAGTTTTTTTTTTATAACCATAAATTTCAAACAATCTGCAAAGTGAGACGTACGTTGCTAGCCAGGGCGTAGGAAGGGGGGCCGCGGGGGCCGTGGCCCCCAAATATTACATGTAGGGGGGCCGGGATGTCTTTCGGCCCATCCCCAAAATAATTGAATTTGGAAAATGCGGTGACATTTTTGGAATTTCGGAGGTATCTAAGCTCGTGTATCAATAAATGAAATATCTGTGTTCGAAAAGTTTATATCATTTATATCAGATGAGACTCTAAACATGCCGTTTCCGGCGATTTAGAGACTCCACATCTTAAAAAGTTTCTCTCTCCGCGCCAACCATGGTGGCGCCTCGTGAGTCGGCCTCCCCAATCCCAACTTGCTTCCTACGCCACTGTTACTAACACATAAGTAACATATTCCTTTTTCAAGAGTCAAAGAGTTTTAAGAACACATGATGCAAATCGAAATAAATATTTATATGCCATCAAAGGAATTTGTTGATTTCCAAGAAAACATAATTAATAATTTAATCATTCATCCGTCCTCATTGTTAACGCATTATTTTCTGTAATTCAATTAAATAAGTACAAGAGGGTGCAAAGCAAAAGTTAATATCGAAGTACGAACTCTATCAGTTTTGGTATGTTTGGCGATTGGTTCATATTATCGCTGAATGCTTCTTAAGTAGTTTCGGGCCTTTTAACATCTTCATTATGAAAACATTTCGTAACCTTGATGGTCCAGAATGTTTATGTGAGGTAACGTACTTTAACATATCTTGTCTCAATCTAATAAGTTCTGGGAAGTACTCCAAGCTAATTTTAAACTAGATAATACATTTCCAATCCAAAGTTTACAACGCCAGCTGTTTTCGTTCATCTCGAAGGCCTGCCATTAGCATTCCGCGACTGTCGTGCTGTTCTGACACAGACTCGTCGTCGCTAAAACCAACTCTTTCAACAAGAACCCACTTGCGGCTTTTCTTCGACTTTCTGAAGCTGCACAAACAACAGCAAACCATACCTAAATGTGACATGACGCAGGAAAATTGGATATTTGAACGAGTCGGTGAACGAGAGTGGTCAGCTGTGAAAAGATCTAGTTTGATAAAGTTGATGATTACATTACTCTGCAAGTTTTGGTGGTCCCAGGGGTTTTTTCAGGCCGAGCCAGTCCCCGCCAAACCCACCTCTGTAGTTATGCAACTCTAAAATGAATCAGTGTCACATAAGTATATGATTATAGGTTACTTACTAAATGTTAGGGCCACCACACACACCAATCCAATGAGCTTCAATAACCGAGCCGTTGAATCTTCGGCTTCGAATCCAGTCCAAAATACTGATATACGACTGTCAGCTTTTGCGGGAGACGTTGAATTATTCTCGCCAGAGACGGGATTCGTAACGCAAAAGAGCACCTACATTCAATAAATTAAAAGTAAAACCGACTTTATTTCAAAGGTTTGACAAAAGCTTTCGAATAAAATTGAAATATCACCGTTATCAATTTTGTCTTCTTTTTTCCCAAAAAATTCAGTTCACAAGATGTTTGTTTTCGGAGTTTGATTCCTTCCTTACCGAATAATTTAAAAACAATACAAATAATTAAATTAATTAATAAGAAATTGGTCAAAATTATCAATCATGGTTTTCCAAAGATAACGACGCACGGAAAAAACTAAACTACATGTACAAATTAAGAAACGAAGAAAAGCAAAAAATACTCTCTTAATAAAGCAAAACCTCATCGCTTTGATTATCATGGTTAATTCCGTCTAAAAATCTCTGATTGAAAAGTAAAAATCACGAGACAACTGAACGTCAAAGTAAATACAAGGCTTATGACCTACGGTACAGTTTTCGAAGCAGTTTTAGCAGGTTTCGTTTAGGGATCGTTAATTCTGAAGCAGCGGAATTTCTCATCTTTCTATCTCGATTTGTTAGAAAAGAGATTACTAAAATCGGACTTACTTGAAGAATGCCCAAATGTACGCTTTCCATGGAGATAGATGACCAGAATGATGAAGCACCCAGAGCGGCAAGCCAATATACTGATGCAAACAAAGAGTTGGTGAATCAGTTGTCAAGACGTGACTTGGCCAGAAGGTTGAATTCTAATTGCTGGTTTTACCAGAGAGTTCAAGATTCACGTTCGTACGCCGAACGATCAACAGCTGGAGAAGCGGTAAACTCTACAGTATAAACAAAATCAGCCCTGCCGTCTGCTACATGGAGCTCTTACACGGGAATGTTATCCTTTTTGCTATCCAACCCTCTTTCAACGAGTCCAAATAACACCTCAGACAAGTACAAATACATTTCGATTTTTGGACAGTAGGTTATTTGCGGTTTGACGAATTTTATTTCGGATCCAGTGAATACAGTTAATTAGCAAACAATTATACCATGAGCTCGAGTGGTATACAAGTTCATAGCCATCGTAAGCGAATGGCATAATTGTTTTATTATATAGAAGACCATCATATAAACATTTAAAAGTTTGAACGAAACCCCCGTTTTGTTGCTCATTCGCTTTAGCAAAACCGTCCGCCATTTTGTTTTTTCACTACTAGTAATGTATGAGTTGATAGCTTGCAAGTAGCAGAACCAGTCAGACTGCACACTGGCTCATATATGGTTGTCTATATAAAAAAAAAAAGATTTATAATATCGGCCCGAAAAAAAACAGAATACGCCGTAGAAGTACCCTGAAACGAAGCGATGTTTATTCCTATTTGACAACGGAATAAACTTTGCTTCATTTTGCGGTATTTTTACAGTGTCCTGTACTGTTTTCCCTCTGTTGTCCGGTATTGTTTACTGTCCGATAATATGTGCAAATATCTTTCATGCTGTGCAATTCGGGGCTTTGTTCAACTTCCAGGAATTTTGTTTCAGAAATTTCATTAAGACAGTATAAATTTTGATGTTGCTGGGTAATTAATCACTCACTGGGCTGATCAGTATACAACTTTACTTCATTATTAGTAAGTTGACTCATAAAATACCCAGCAGTACTGTATGGTATATTGTCTAATAAAATAAATATCCTGGACAGAACTCGGTTGGATTTGTGCGCATGTGTATCTCGATCATCTTTGACACAATGGACATTTATCATGCGGTTTTAAAGGCCAGAGACCAGTTTACAGCTGCGATTTAATAACGGAGGATAATGTAGAAGAAGGAAAACCTGGTAATTCGGTTGACAACTCGAGCAAGCTAGGCCGTTGCTACTGTTGCCTTTTTGGAAAAGTGGAACTATTCCCTAAATTTTGAGCCATAACAACGCGGTTTTCGTCTATTATAATTTCTTTTTGGATAAACATCAATTAACATAATCTTCTGAATCGACCAAAGCTTTCTGTTCAGAGGAAATCGAAAAGCAGACAAAAGATCACCAGATTTGACAACCTTTTTTAACCATAAATTCAGAAAGAAGTGGTCGTAATATTTCTAGATTCTAACATTTCAACGAGTTCGCCAGATAATTGGGTAATCATCATTAGCCAAGATGTGATACGAGTAAGCGCTCGCAGTCACAGACCAAGTAAATATCTCAAAATGAAGAGAGAGTACCCTTTCAATATCGCCACGTCCTTTTAGCTTCCGAGGAAAAGGACTTCCTCGACCCTTCCCTTCTAAAGTTGTAAACTTAAACGTGTAAAATATGGGAAACTAAAAATTACAAAATCTCACATTGCATAGACAACGACAGACATCTTATTAAATAGCTTAAAAGCGTTTTGAAAAGCAAAACATACAGACGAACACAGCACAGCTTAGCTACTGTAGACACAGATCAAAATTTCTACGAATGATATGAGATAAACAACTTACCCAAGAGTTTAAAGCAACACTGTCGGCGTCGAGGTATTGCCAATTCTCCGACGAATAATTAAAATGCTAACCACAGCAGTTTCATATCAATGATTTATTAGGTTAATATAAATGACGGCACTTACTACAAATATTTTAAAAAACATGTATATATATATTTAAAGACCTGTTTGCACGGCACAGTCTTTGCTCTCGGTAGTAAATCGTACAGAAACTGGAACCGTAGATTTGGTTTTGAAATCTCGCGTATGTCGGTGATTTTCAAATTTATTACTGCTTTTATAATTTCATGGGATCTTTTAATCCTTTGATGGTAGTATTTTGAAAAAAATCAATGACACATAAATATCCAGTTTCTTCCTCCAGACGTTTTGCTGTTTTAAAGCTCTACTCTGAAGCCCTGTTCACATGCAGGCATTTTCTTCCAATTGTACCCCATCGAGTTTCAAGTAATAAGCAAGCGAAAAGTGAAATTACATTTAGAAATAAAGAGAAAAGGAAAAGACGTTTCGAGCAATAACACGAAGGGCTTTCGCTCATACACATTTACTTCTTTTCTTTTCATAAACTAGAGTGTTGTTCAGGTTGTGTAAGCGATGTCTAAAAGTTTACTGAGAGGTTGATGAACTGCTAAAACGAAGTGAAAAGAACACGAACGTCGCGACAGAAAGCTCTTCCGCATGGAGTGAAATGTGAAATGCTCTCGCTAGAAACGTTAAGGGCTATCTTCTTGGTTGATTTTTCCTGTGATTTTTCTCATGATCAAGCAAGCGATTGAGTGAATAACTACAGCTGGGCTCGGTTGTTCAAAAGGCGATTAGCTTAATCTAGGATTACTGGACACCTTGAAAACGGAATACTAAATATTCAGGAAAGGACGTTTAGAGGTTTTCCTGTTTCCTGAAAGAGGTTTTATCCCAAACAGTTTGAACTAAGGTAATTAAACAGAACATAACGAACAAAGACATTAAGTTTGTAACCCAGCATCAGCGGTAATCGTCCGTTGAACAACCGGGCGCTGAACGATGTTAGCTTTGTACAAATGGGTTTAGTACAATCATAAATCACACTATTCGCGCATACGTCAGGAAGATCAAAAATCGTCAGAAAAAATCCGCCGGGAAACAGCCCTTCAGTTCATTCTTATTTTAGTTTCCAAAGTTTAGCAACCTCTCACCTTTTCAGGTATCTTTTCTCTACGTTTTTCTTTATGTTTTAGTCTGACCTCTCGCTTGTTACTAGGCATTCATATATTGCCAATACCCCACTCAATTTTTTTTCTCTTTTTGTTTCGTAAATTTTAAATCCTAAGCGTCGAGGTTTTCTTAATCAAAGCAAAACTCGCTCCGTGTACACAGGTCTTACACCAGTCTTTTTAAGACTATTTCTACCGAATTACTAAATGCTGAACACAGATTTTGGCTCACGTGGGAGCTTTATATATATATATCAGACGACAAGCGAACGTTCGTCAAGCTCGTTATCTCAGAAAAACGATTTCTGAGCCCTAGACGGGGATCGAACTCGCAACGTTTTGATGACCGGTGAGACGCTCTAACCATTGAGCTACCACGGACTCAGATAGTAAGCTATGGTGCAGGTTCGTCATATGTTCTGCCCAAGCGGAAGCCACGATATGACATTATTATGATCGAAATACTGAATGCTCCCATCGAGACGAACGTTCGCTTGTCGTCCGATATATATGCCAAGCTCTCACAAGAGCCAAATCTGTGTTCATTCAGCATATACTATTTCGATCATATTATTATCACATCGTGGCTTCCGCTTAGGTAGGACATATGACGAACCTGCACCTTACTCCACCATTTGAGTCTTGGTAGCTCAATGGTTAGAGCGTCTCACCGGTTGCGGGTTCAATTTCCGTCCAGGGCTCAGAAATCGTTTTTCTGAGATAACGAGCTTGACGAACGTTCACTTGTCGTCTGACTATTTCTACTATAAAACATCATATTCGCATGTTCACCACTACAATACATCTAAAGGAGATCTTTATGTAAAAGGTTTTCTAGTTCAGAACAAAAATCCTAGCTAAAAAATGTCCAGGTCTTGCCACTCAGTAGAAGAGAAATGAACTAAGTTCACGAAAAGAAAGCTTTATGATTAATATGGTAGTTCTTTCGAAATTAAATAAGGGATTCGAATCCTGTACCTTCGGTGAACTAAGACGATGTTTGAACCCTGAACTACATGACCAAGGCTGGGAGTTCCTGTTCCTTTGAAAGTAAATTTTCTTGTGTTACTTTTAAGTATGTGATTAAGTATAATCGTTTTACTTCTTAAATTCTTATCTTTCAATAGTTAGGACTTTTATTTAGCAGGGTCATTTGGTAGAATACCCGAACAGGTAAAAATGTACATTTTCACCCTCCAGACATAAAGATTATTATCATTGTCATTATTATTATTACTGCAATTATTATTACTATTAATCATTATTAATTGTGTAAATAATTCGTATACATAATTAACTGTATAATTGTTAGCCGTTTGTAATTTAGTAGTGCAGGTTATTTAACACAAGTTTGCTTTTGATAAGAGTTCTATTTGTAAGCTGGCGGTATATTTCACAGAAGCCTCATATATTCATTCATTCGTCAAATTCACCCAACATGGCGAGAATGACTTAACACACATGCCAACAATACGTATAGGATACATTTATTTTATAAAACATGTTTGCTTTGAGACTGTTTGTCTATTGTCTGAACTCGGAACGCCCTAAGACACGTGACACAGGTGATTTATACTTAATCTACAGTTGTGTTGCCTTTAGCTTAATTGGCCGGGCATCAGACCAGTAAACCGAAAGCATAGGGTTCGAATTTCTCGTTGGTACAATTATTTGTTTTTTACTTGCTGAGCATGCTGGTAAATTCATTCACGTAATATATCATACACGAGAAGGAGTGTTTCATCAGGATATCCACACATCGAGACGTTTGTTGAAAACCGAGGCGATAGCCGAGGTTTTTTACAAAATTCGAGGTGATTGGATACCTGATGAAACACGACTTTCGAGTGTATGATATTGCATCTCAGAAGAATCAGTATTCGAGGAGAAAATCGGAGTAAAAGTTGATTTTAATTATGTAACTTTTCCTTCAGACATCTATTCTCATGATAGTGTTATCCTCATGAATTAGAAGAAAAAGGACAGAATGTCTCAAAGATAAAATGCTGGGTTTTATTGAGCATTTTGTTCGAATCCTTTTGCTCACTTCTCCTCCACGTGGCATTATTCACTGGATTGTGTTTCACAGTCATCGCTTACAACTCTTTGTTGTTTTTCCCAATATATTTAAGGAGGCCCTCTTCAATACATTTACGGATGCTGCATTAAGAGACATCGAATCATAACTGAATATTTTTAATTTGATTACGATCGTGTCATATTTTGAAGCCTTATAAAATTACTTTGTGTTACCAAGGCAACGTGACAATAGCTTCTAATATGCTAAAGTCACTGTAACTTCTCGTTAAAGCCGGGGCAATCTTTTTTATTTCACATATCAACTTAATATGACAATCTGCACCTGTCATAAAAGTTTCATGAAAATCTGTTCAGTAAATTTTTTTTGAATTACGAAATTTTGTAAAAAGATTTCCAAGCTATAGTTTTAAACCTCTTTTCAACCTCTTTAGAATTGAAATGTAGAAAGATTTTCATAACCGGGCGAACAGTCGAAAAAGCCCTTCATCAGAGTACTGCCTTCTCCTCGTTAAGGCCTGGCGATTTTTGCTGCGACTTTTCTCATCCTGATCTATGTGATCGAATGGACTAACAAACAAAAGTATTCAATCACATAGCTTTTCACTAATGGGGTCCAATAGTTTTGTTAGTGAATCCATTCGATCACATGCATCAGGATGAGAAAAATCGCAGCAACAATCGCCAGTGTAAACGGGAATGTAAGCTGGGTTTACACAATGCAGTTGATCGCAGATCTCAGGCTTCGGTGCATGTTAAGTTGAGAAGCAGTCAACAGAACGTTCCTTGAGGCTCATATTAGCGTGCTTTTTGTTAATTACCATGCACCTAAACCAGAAATCTGCCGGAGTAATTGTAGTGTGTGAACGTAACCTCAAACGAACACAAGCTACTAGAAAAATAACTTAACTGACCAATGAAAACATGATTGCGGGTGCAAAATCAAAAACTATAGAGAGCCTCCTTAAATGTAAGACTGGGCATCGTTCTTAAAAACTATGGCGGTGGGAATCAGGGCCATCTGGTGTACGCGAATGACCATCGCTGCTAGCTTGCCCATACATTTGAGGAGATCTGACGTTGTGCTCCATATTTGGCCAGATGTAATTCACGTTGGAGTGATTGGCGGTATCGTACTACGAAACAAACGATAAATGTATTTCTTTCCGACGTTCTCACTTCCTTTGGTTTTGTGAGTTTGTGCCGACCTAGCTACCAGCATGCATGAGATATAAAAATGGGGTGCTGCGTAGGCAGTATAAAATAGCACAAAAAGTTGAAAGGTTGGTAGACTGTCGAATTTATGATAAAGAATTCTAACGTTCCGACCTATGGCCCTTCGTTAGAGAGTGAAAGACTAGACTTCAAAAGGACATAGCTCGAAATGCCGTAGCTCGAAACGTTAGAATTTTTTATCATAAATTCGGCAGTCTACCAACCTTTTAACTTTTTTTTACCTGCACGCATGTTTATTTGTCAGTCTATCTGCCTGTCTGTCTGTGCCAGCCTGCCCCTGCCTGTCTGTCTGTGCCAGCTTGCCCCTGCCTGTCTGTCCGTGCCAGCCTTTAGGTCTGCCTGCCTGTTTCTGTGCCGGTAACACAGGCACGAATGACCCCAAGGGATAAGCGACCCAAGGTAACTTACCCCTAGTGATGAATGACTCCTCAGGGATCAATGAACCCCGTGGGAAACTGAAACTTACCTCTACCCAAATCTACCCTAAAGCTTAAATCTAATCCTAAAACTAATCCTAACTCTAATCCTACCCCCAATTCAAACCCTAATCCTTACCGCAACTCTAATCCTAACCCTAACTCTAGCATTGTTTGCTACACGGGTCATTCATCCTTGAGGCAGGTCACCACAAAAATTGGGGATTGATACAGCTGGGTAACTGATAACTGAGTTCAACTCATCCCCGAGACACCTAACCGATCTGCTTGTATGACCATCTGCCAATTTACTAATTCATAATCTTTATCTAACAAGCTGCACAAAAATTCCACACGACTTCAAACGAGTGATTTAATGTCATTGCAGGTGAAAAAACTAAACATGTTTCAATTTCACACGGAATTTTTTTCACATACAACTTAATTTTAGATGTTTTCCACATGCGTTTCACATGTGATTCACATATGGTTAACATGTGGTTCACATGTGGTTTACATGTAGCTCATGTGAGATCACACGTGAAACAACTTCACATGTGAAACCTGGCATGTGAAATTTCACATGGGAATGTAATTAATGCACTTTTACCATATAAGCAGTATTCTACCAAACGGCCCGTAATAAGTGACATACTGACAAAAAAATCCATAAAAATTCAGACATGGAATTTTTTATCTCAACATTATTACATGAAATTTTCTTGACATCTAATTTTCGCGTTTTTCTAAAATAAAATGACTTGATTCTAAAATCTAAAACAAAGTGACTTGGCTCTAAAATAGAAATGAAGTGACTTGGTTTCTAAACTTCCCGATAAATCGCGAAAATTAAGTGTCGTGCGCGAAATATCACACATCCAAAATCGTGAAAGATGACGCAAAATTTTTTACGTAATAAAGGATTACATATTGACTCAAGCCACAAGAAAGTTGTTTTAAGTTATTACTTTACAGTTATCTGACTATGCCTGCCAGGCAGTCTGTCTATTTGTCTACCTGCTTCTCCAACTGTCTATTTGTCTGCCTGTATATCGTCTAGTACAAAAGTTGTTTAATCATTCATTTCGCCCGTTTCCTTCACTTTTTCTTGTAGTAACTTACATTGGGGGGATTCTGATTAGTGATCAACGGAGCTCGCTCGTTATCAGCGTTGTCAGCGGTTACTTCTGTTCGTAACGGGTGATCTTGATCTTCTCCAGGGCTAATCAAAGCAAGCAAAAATCAACGAGTTTTCCATGATTCAGCACGAGGTAAGTTAATTTCATACCAAGGCTTAAGATAGCCCTTTCAAGGCATGAATAATGCCCGTCCAAGACATTTTACCACTCGTTTATATTAAAGGAAAAACGATATAACTTTGCTGAAATATAATAGAAAACTATGAAGAGACGGCAGAGATCACGACGTTTCAACGTTTTATTTTGATTCCGAACAATCGAGAAAGGCAAGTGCATAGCATAATTTTCCTCTGCTGCTAAAGAAATGGTTCATGATTTGGCCTGCTCGACTGAGTTATTGATGCACTTTCGTGCTCTTCCAAGTTCCTTCGTGCACCCATAACTCAATGAAACACGTCAAATCATAAACCACTTCTTTGACTTAAGCCAGTGCTCCACTCAGCGGAATTTTCCGCGCAGAGTGGAATTTTCCTTTATATTTTTAAGTTAGTTCACTCGAGAGCCCATAAAAGAAAGAAAAATTTTCCTCCGCGCGGAAAATCCCGCTTCGTGAAAAACCGGCTGTATATACGAATTAATTTCATGGGTTACTCACCTGAAATCTACCCCAGTTGGCCACCACAAAACAGGATTTCCTGAACCCCGAGCATCTGCTGGCACGTCACTACAAATTTTAACACAGATTTAAAGGTTCGATTCACATAAATCCTAAATTTACGTATTGTAGCGGAGTAAGTTCCAACGCACTATAGTTATTAACCAACTTTGTTGATTTTCGTGGCAACAGTAATGCACGTTAATCATGACACTTTCCCTTCTCGGTGAGATTAGCAAACAAAATTCAAGCAATGGAGGTTGAAATTTTGTTTTGTAATAACTGGAAAGTTGGGTAAAGTTGGTTAATAACCCACTAATTATTAATACATGCAATAACAAACCCAAAATGACATCAGTTGTCCATGGTCTCTTTTGAATTTTAAGATATCGACAGCCAAACTGTCACCGTTTACGTTTTCGCTTGTTTAACTCCTTTACTGCCACATCTCTCCCTTTGAAAAGTAAAATCGCCTGGCGTTAGGAGGGAAGGAGTTAAAGTCTCAGTTAACCCTATAACGGTCTAGAAAACGCTAAAAACCATGGGAATATTCTGTCACTCCTTTTAGTGACAGTTCGTTGCTGTGTAACTAACTGTCACCAGTTATGCGCGTCAAAATAAGCTTTTTCGGTGGAAAATTTTCGGTAGATTTCGAAAATGTTAGTTTCGGGTCAAACTTCGACCAGGAAGTGGGCGAAAATTGCAAAAGTTGAAAGGATTTGTGTCCTGTATACAGGACATTGAGATTTAAAGTGTTAAGTCATCTGACCGTACAAGCGCGCGTAAAATAAAAACAAAACGCATAAACGTTATACGCTAAACCCACTTCTAAGAAACCAAATAACCTCTACGTTTGAAAAGCAAAACGAAATTTAAAAAGAGTAAAAAGAAAAGTTCTTTGCATAACTTACGGGGCTATCTGGCCATGATAACTTTTTCGGTATTTCCACAAGGGACAGACAGAGCATGTCATAAGTCCAGAAATCAAACCAATAATGAGAAAAGACAAAATAACTAGGGCCAGGCCGTCCCTAAGAAAAGCAACAACTTTATTCTAATTTATATATATTTTAATTTTTTCAATGTTGATAGGCTACCGTGA
>JBAHVQ010000456.1:1616742-1639461 GCA_036872915.1 Nanipora kamurai | reverse complement strand
GAAATGTAGTCATCATACAACATAAATTCCTAAATCTTTAGCTGACGAAACAGTTTTTATACTATTTCCCAAGACATTTACAGTAGTTCCCGTCGATAACTGCTGTAACATAGGTCTCGAACCAAAAACGAGGAATTTGGTTCTGCCAGGATTAATTAGTAACTGATGCTCCAGAAACCACTTAGCAGCTCTATGTAAATCTTCTTCCAGATCAACAATTGCTTGATCGATATGTTTACGGTAAAACGATTGATAAAGTAATTAAAGCCTAGTCGATACGCCGAATAAATTAACTATGTTATCGATTTTCGGAGTCACCGTTGTTGTGTATTTTGTTAAATACTCAGTGGTTCCCGCCAAGGTAGGTAAGTGTCTTGATTCAAATAAAAGTTGAGTGCTCGGAAGGCAGTTTGGAACCTCGTGTATAAAACGAAAAGGATTAAGGAGCTGCCGAACCTGCGATGCTGGGTGGAGTACTCTGAAGAACTCTCTATCTGACATAAATTACCCAAGGTATCTTTTATCTGACAACTGTGCAGAGCAGGCGCTGAAAGACATGTGTACTACAACCTCCAGCACCCATATAAATCAAACAGGTCCTATAACAGAGCTTAACCTCTTCGGGTAGCTGATTCTTGTGAGTAACTGCCTCGTCAATATCGACACTCCTTGATCCATTCATCCACGAGATTATTGTAAAGAAAATACCTATTACGGAAGTAGCAAATGTAACCTCTAAATTCAGCCCGACTTGTGGTATACATCATGTAAATTTATACAATGACATAAAAATTAGAATGCTGCGTCAGCAGTATTGAATGGCCTGTAGATAGTCAAGAGGTTTGGGAAACTGCCAGAACTTAAGAATGGTTAAACTGACGTTTCGAGTGAAGGACCTTCGTCGGAGTGAAACGTAGACCTTCGTCGGAGTTTCGAATGAACATGAAAATGAACGACCTTCGTCGGAGTCGACCTTCGAGCGAAGGACCTTCGCTCGAAACGTCAGTTTGACCATTCTTAAGTTCCGGCAGTTTCCCAAACCTTTTGACTATGTAAATTTATAGCTAGCTGTTGACTCGGGACTTTATCAGAACACCTTCTTCAAGTTCTGATGAAGTCCTGAGTCAACAAACTTCATCAGAGCACGCAGCAAATCGCCATGGAAACGTACACATTTTTAAATATAACCTCTCTTGACTGATTTCAGTCAATAGTTAGTGAAGGCCGACTGTACCATCTACAGGTAAAACTAAATGCAAAAACACATCGGTCTTACATCAGCATGATACAAACAGTGGTTTGGCATCTAATCCAGAAAGAAAATATACAAAGTATGACACACCACGTGAGTAAAGAAACCGTTACAAGCCACCTACAGAAAAAAAGAAAAGAACTAAGTATCCTGTTCATCCATTTGTCTCCTCCCTGTTCTCTTCTTTAATTTTATGTCCTTCCTTTTTCTGTCCCTTTCTTTCATTCCTTTTGTTTTATTTTCTTTCCTACCCCATTCCCTTCCATCCCTTTTCATGCCTGTCATTTCCTTCCCTTCTCTTCAATTCCTTTTCCTTCTCATTGCATTTCTTTCCTCTCTGTCTTTTCCCTTTTTTTTACATTCCTTCCCATTTCTTCTTGTCCATACCTTTTCCTTATCTTTTCTTCCCGTTCCATTCTATTCCATTACTCCTTCTCATTCCTTTGATTTCCTTCCTTTTCTTCCCTTTAGTGTTTGATACCAAATTCATTCACATTATCTGCTCTCAAAAGCAGTAAACTAGAACACAACAACGAAAGGCTCGTTCTTCAAGCTTTATGAAAACTCACAAAAGTTGTGAGTTCCCCAACCGTACCGGCAATCGGGAGACGCGGGTTCGATTCCCGTTGGGGAACTCACAACTTTTCTGAGTTTTCATAAAGCTTGAAGAATGAGACTTTCGTTGTTTATATCCAAGCTTGCAAACACCTACACTCTCCACGCTCTGTGGATTGAGTTTGCTCGTATGTAAACTAGAATATATTAAATCCATGAGGTTAAACTATATATGGGTTGTATTTGTAATTTACTTTTTTTTCACCAAGTGAGTACTTCTCTACTAAGTTGTTTTGCCTCTAAAATAACTTTTGGCTGATAACTAAAGAATATAGAGCTTTGGTCTCAATGTCATATTTTGAGTTATGTTTACTGTTAATGAACTTGCTAGGCTCTGTTACACTAGAAGGGTGTCCTCTCTTTTACGGTATGCACTCACTCCACGTTTAAGGCTGTAAAAGTGCATATCTACCTATCTGTCTGTTCATTTTTTTGTTACTTCATTATTTACTTCTGTTTGTTTGTTCATCATTGCACATTCATCCACCCGTTGTTATATTTCACTTGTTCATTAGATTGATTTCGTGGTGTAGTCTCGAGAAAGACTGTTGGTAGAAGTTCTACCAACAGTCTTTCTCAAGACTACATTAACCTGGACAATCAACTTCCACAAACATGTCACAATTCTCCCAGGTTCAAACCATTTACTTGATCCATTGATTTATAGCTCAATTTGTTGGATTTGTAACAACAATATTAGGCCAGACTTTTTTTTATTATTATTTTACAGATTTTACTCATCAATCTTGCAAAGGAAGGGAGGAAACAAACTTTGTATCAATGCCCATCTAAAATCAAAGGATAACTGATTGTAAATGTGAACTATATGTCTCCCATTACACAAGGTATAAACCACAGATGATGCACACACATAAAAATCTCACAACTTGTTAACAAGATGTGTCCACAACAGGCTTGTGACAAGTTGGTTAGCAAGCTGTAGCAAGCCTGTTATTTCATCAAGCTCTTACAAACCTGTGGTTAACAACCTTGTAGCATCTTACGTATTTGCGAGACAGTAGCAAGTTGCTGGAACAACCTTGTAACAACTGGTTTGCCATCATGGAACTACTTGTGCATTTTTACATGTGTACATGTAGTCCACATCACGGTTATATTGCATGGCCATGAGTGATAACAGCATGTTGTAGACTAGCCTTGGTGATGGTTTGACTTATACCTAACTATAACAATTTCACCAGGGCAAAAACAGCACTACTTCTTCAATTTATGCACCAGAACTGTTGAGCAGAAAATAATTTTTTTCTTTGGACTTTTGCAAAACAAAGGTTGATGAATCCATAATCCAAAAAATAAAAAAAAGTCTGGCTTTACTTCAAAAAGGTTATACCAGGACTGCCGTGAACAACAGCCTTATAGTTTTGCTGACCTGTAATTGTCATAATGATGGACTTTATCACCACAATCACAGCTATTATTAACCACATCTTGGGGTAACAACTTATTCAAGATATCCAACCTATCAAGTATCTGGCTGGTTAAATTGAATGCTTCTTCTGCATCAGGTAACTTTTTTCCTTTCAGAATCCGTATGTTGTTTCTGGCATCTAACAATGACCTACCGGCAGTGTTGCTCTGAAATTCAAACATTAAACCCGTCAGCAAATTAACTTGTCAACTTAAATAAAAATGTTGAGAAGAAATAAACAAAAGAAATAAAATCAGAACCTTGTTGTTGTCCACTTACAGTACTATATTTTTGAAAACTCGTTAATAATTCATAAAGAAAATCTACAGTTAACTCATTAAGGGGTAAGGGGACATTTTAGTATTTCACTCTGGCTAACTTCTGAGAATTTTTCTTGTTAAAGGGATAAGCCTTTTTTGCACTCATGCAACTGCTTTTGGCAACCTGTCAGGAAAGTAAAATTAAACTATTAAACTAGACTTCAGCCTTAGAGGAGTGACAACTTGTAGACATGTAGTCTTTATCTAACCCATCTCAGTTGCAAACAACATAACAAAATGCTCTTCGTCTGCAGAGGTGAGCCAAAGTAAATTACCAAAGTGCACTCTTGATGGGTTAATTTTTGCTCAGACAGCTACCTTTACCTTCCTGATCTCCCCTTGTAGACTTTGAATCCACACCAACAATAGTTTGCAAACAATGAAGTAGCACAGGTTTGTCCTGAAGGTTTGAGTCTATCATGCAAGTTTGAAAAAAAAAATCTAACAGGCAATGTACCAGTGGTGGGTAAGTGAGAAATCCTTTAGGACAACTAAAGTTTCAGTGACACCTGCCCAAAGGGCAACCTTCCTTTCCCATCACGACACCCAGGAACTGGGGGGTCCTCAAGGGGTGTTGTTGTACTGCTAAGGTCTTTGACCAAAAGCTTTGGAACTAAATATTTTTAAGAGGCATCTTGTCACAGCAGGTAAATAAAAATCTATAATACAATATAGCAGTAGGCTGGATGTGATATGTTAGCACCATTAGGAGTGACAAAAACACAGGTTTTTTTTGCAATTCACAGGACTTGTGAACTTTTTTAGCTAACCTTTCATAAAAGTTCACAACTTCTAATGAAAACACTCACCTTTAAGTCATAATTTTCTAGAAAAAATGTGACAATTTGATGGAACAAAAATATTTTTACCTTGCACTGGAGGAAGTGTATGGAACAAAAATGAGAATGATTGCCAGAAAAGGTGATTCACTAACACCTATTCATATCTTACCACAGAAATAGCATCAGTTATGGCAGTTTGTATGTCATCTACAGCATTGCGGAACTGGTCAACACCATCACTTGCTCTGCCATTGCAAACATACCCCATGATAACTGCTCCACTAGAAAATAAATGTCCCAGAGTTAGGGGATTATGAGAAATTCAATGTATGCTATAACTTCTGGCATAATCTATGAAAATTATCTAAAGGTATAGTCCATGTACATATAAGGTCCATGGCAAAGAAGTTATTCTGAGATAGATTAATAAATCAATTGGCATAATACACAATGAATGAGTAAATAAATATGTGAATGGGTGAATAAAAAAAGGGTGAGTGAATGCATGGATGAATGCCTTGACAGATGAATGGATCAATGGCTAGATGGATGACCAACGAACAAACAAATAAACAAACAAATGAAAGGACAAACAAAAGAATGAACAAATGAATATATAAAATGATGTACAGATAGATAAGTAAGAGAACGGTAAACAAAAGCTTGATAGAAAGGAAGGAAGAAATAAACAGATAAACAAACAAAGGAAGGAGCAAACAAAAGGAAGGAAAGTAATGAAAGATGACGTAGAAAAGAAGGGTGAGAGGAAGGATCAAACAAACCAGTATCAGAGTGCAATATAGTTGGATTTATATGACAATAAAGTAACATATAATTACATACATTATAGAGTTCACAAGAAAAACATCCTAAATTTATAAATCTACTTTTCATACCAGCAAATTACACCTAGTATCACAATAAAGGTTCGCAGACGTGACCTTCGTCTTTGGTATGCATCATCAGACAGTGAGTTCACACCCTTACAGCAGCGCCAAAAACAGCATGTGTAGTAGAGGATGAAAGCAACAAAAAGCAATGCACCAAAGGAGGAAATAAATATAGCAAGGAGAATCAGTGCCTAATAACAAATGCAATATTCAATACTTTATTGGAATAATACTGCAGCCAATTGATACTGTAAGTACAATTTAAAAACCACCTGGAATGCTTTATCAGGTTAATGGCCTGTTTATGTGTAGGCCAGTTACCTGGCAAGCCAAGTTATTTGACAAAGGCAAGATCCTGGTTACAATAGGAAATTAATGGTTTTCTTGGTTGACCGTGTACATGGTACAAGCAGGTAACTTGCCTTGCAGAGATCTTGGCAAAAACAGTCAAGATCTCGCCCAAGTGAGATGGATACTTTTTGCCACATGAACACTATGCCCAGAACTCATCAAGCCAAGATGGAATTTTGTTGGCAGCACATGCATGTTTTCCTTTTTCAGCACGTGAAAATCACACACAGGCATATGTAAACCATTAGATAAGCTTGTCTGAACTTCTGGGGCTCCATTTTTTAATCTAACACGGTATAAAATCATTAAGACTTGAATGAACTTTATATTTTGCCACCCTTTAGTGCCAACATGAAGGAATTCATGTAAACACAGGGTATAAGAACCAAATACAGGTAACTCAGTTCCATATAAACAGACTGTTTCTTTGGCCTGCCAAAGTGAGTAACTCAGCTGGCCAGGTAACACAATGCAACAGCCAAGTGCAGTTGATTTTATAAAACATGTTGAGCAACTTTCTAGGCTTGAAAAACCAATGTATCTAAGTGTTAACGTGTATTGATTTTGGTGGAGATACCCATAGCCAGCAGGGGACAATAGCCGCTCACAGAGGTAAACCAACCACACCCAAAAACCCAAAATATAGATTATAAACAGAAGACAGATTGAAACAGTTTCACTTTGTCCTCTTGTTTTTAACAAACTGTATATTTTGGTTTTTCAAGATGTCTCTTTTTTCTGGATTTTCCTTTGTTTTAGACTTTTTAAAATTCTCTGCTGGCTCTGGATTCTGATATGGAACAACTTGTGCACTTTTATGCGTCTAGTTCAACTTGTGTTGAATGTTCAACTGATCTCCTTACATTATGTAGACGAGGAACCCTTATTCAATCAAAAAGTAGATTCACACATCATAATTTCCACAGGAAAATTCAGCGATATCAAGACTTAAACAGGAGCTGAACAACCAGAGCAAATAATTATTATTGGACGGAAATAAATGCTCTTATTTTTTCCGGAGTTTATTGAATTTAAAACAGAAGAAATGCGTCGTCTACGGCGCGTTTTTCCTAAAGTACCGCAACAAAAATATTTTTTTGAGAGTTCACTTGAGATACATAGCAGTAGAGAGTTCACGAAAGCTGAAACGCCGACGCCGGTCAATAAAGTGCTTTAAATTCTTGAAGAAAACTGCACATGCTTAACTCAGGATGTTCTTTTCTAGCGGGTAAAACTCTTCCAGCAGTTCAAATTGATCAGCAACGTTCTTCCTTCAACAGCTCCAAAGCTCTGCGTGCTTTCAAATGCCGAGGTTGTCTTGAAAACGTAGAAATGATCATCCTCACATCTTGTATGGAGCCAGGACGGCGTGACGAATACTCTAGGGCCCACGAATTATTCATTTCCTTTTGATAGAGGAATCATATTGTATGACCGCGTCGTCCTAATCGTCGACGTCGTGTTTTCATAAACTACTACCGTTATTGATTGCACGCCAGCAAAATGTGCATACAGATACATAAATAAAGAAGTTCAAGTTTGATAGGTTTTTACCTCATTGTATGATTCATCGGACGGCGTAAAGATTGTCGTTGTGTCGTCGAGTTCAAAGTCTCTATGGGGTGAATGGTGAAACCAGAAAGCAAGTGAGGACGCTCGAAATGTTTCACCTGAATGTTCGCCCAACAACGCCATCTTTCTTCTGTGAACCGCAAAGCCTAGTGGTCCCGCATGGGGGGTGTTTTAGCAAAAACTGCTACAAAAATATTTTCAATGTGAGCAAATCGCAGCGTATTGCTATTTCGTTGATAATCAACAGTTAATGAAGATTTACCTGACAGTCAAAAGGAAGTCAAAACGAGTTTCATGTGCCAGGGCTAAAAACCTAGCTTGGAAGACATGCGCCCACGGTAGTTTTCAAAATAATTGCTTAAAAATCGCTTGTTGCAACAACTTATAGCCAAGTTACAGTGAGTACTCGAGATGAATTACAATACTGTTGGTTGAAACTTCTATGCTTAATGCTTTGAAAGCGGCTTTTTGTTAAGAAACATCGTCAGATGTAACTACTTTTTTGAATTTTAACTGATAACATAGCAACACGTCTGTGTAAATTACTTAGGAAATTTGCAAAGTTCCTTAGAACATTTGTAAAGTTTCCTAGAATTTTTCCTAGTTCCTAGTAGCAAATTTGCCTAAGTTCATGTTGCAAATCCTTAACTTCCAAGTGCTTCGCGCTGCCATTGAAAGATTATATTTATGAGCCAATTTCAACGCTCAGGTAAATACAGGAAGTCACGAAATTATAACAAGGAAGTTGGGATAATTTCCAAGGAACTTGGGAAAGCTTTCCAAGAAAGTTGCTAAGTTGGGAGACTGTAATAAAACGAAATGAGTAAGGCTTAACAATGGTCTGAAGTGGGATAAAGGATTTAAAATCGTGAGTTAAGCTCAATGGCCACAAGGAGCTATAGACTCCGAGTAGACGTTCATACTTAACGAGTGATGTTAAATCCTTTATCACACGAGTGAACATCGATTAACCACCTTATGTCATGACTCACGCACTCTTATATAAATTCCTTTTTTATTTTACCGTAAGGAAAACGTTGGTTGTTAAAAATAAAGACATGTGCTCATTAGCATGGGACAAGTGGTTATCGATAAGTAGTTATTACATTTTCTTGTAAGATTATCGCACTCCTGAACACTAATAAGTTGGTTAAACAATTTAATGCTTATATGTTGAAAAAATAAATTGTGTGTCATCAGATCCATAGGCATTTTCGATTTTCCAAAATTTAAAAAAAATCTTGGGTAAAATTGCCACCTAAAATGAGAGCAACGCTACTAGAGTTGTTCCACGACGCCAGTGCTATGATTTCATTCCGCCGAACCCCAGATAATGTGAATCTCCAAAGGCAGTGCAGCCGACAGACCGTTAGTTTATCTGGAGTCTGGGAATAGAGACGTTTCTCGGAACAGTCAAATTCAAGGGTTTCTAATTGTCTTTAACAGTTAGTCATTTAATTATTACAATTGTGGAATTTTTAATCTAAATTTACAATTAACGATTAATGTTTTGATTACATTCAAGTTTGCTATCTGCCGTCTCATTTCGAAGTTCTTTAAGGAAGGCCATAAGCCCTAAAATAACGAAATAAACACGTATTTTTAAATATCTTTAATAAATTTTATAATAATTATGAGATTAGTGATTAGATATAGAGGGTTTGTTGAAGTTAAGAGACCGTAGACCAAAGCTACTCAATTAATATTTAATGACGTACTTCGATTAATGTCAACTTAATTTCACAGGGCATGCTATCGGGAGCCATAGAAAACAAAATACTTGTCTCGCACTACCTCTATCGACCTTATTTGCTTCGTCCGAGCATTATCAAAACACTGTAGTTGTTTCTGACAGCTTACTTCAATTGACTTTACTCGATAAATTTAACCTGATTCACTAATTGATCAGCATGCGGTATAGGGTTAATTGACAATAACACAGGCTTAAATTACATTTTTGGAGGGGAAGTGCTCCCAGATAACTACGAACTCTAAGCTTCGTAAGGCTTTAATTGATTTAGTAAAAGACTGTAGAGATCCACTTTTATCGCATCCTCATCATGCGGTATCGTCTTTCCCCTTCCTATTGTTACATCACTTTCTATTTTTGTAAATAGCCCACCATCTTTAGCGACGAAGCGTCAGTTCATTAAATATTTTCATAATATATGTCTTTGTTATGCCTCAATTTAAATATATTGTCTTGGCCATCATATTTTTAACTTGTTCTCGAGAAATTGTGTTTCGCGAAATATTCTTAATATCACGAGGGAAAAAGTCAAGTACAATTTTTTCATTCATTTTCCTCAAGCTGCTTTATTTTCTATACCTATTTGCTTCATATCATAGAATTAGTAGAAATTCCGTGATCACAAACAAATTATAATTCATGTTTATGGTTAATTCTTTTCTGTCAGAATCCGCATTTGTCATTTCACCATACTGGCTAACACCAGACGGTTTAACTCACCCAACCGAGACGTCTCGCACAGAAAAGAATAAAATCTTCCCTTTAACATAACTAAAAAAGGAGGTAATCATGATATCACATAAAACATGACCACCTTACCAGATAGTTGTGGACCTCCGGATGAGTTCACATCGTTAGATTTTTCTTTGCTTGCAGGAATTACGACGTAGCTGAAAAGGAAGTTTGATTTCAGCGAAAAAAGGAGAGAATGCATCATGAACAACCTTGTTCAAGCTTGCCATCTCAACCATGTTCCACCTAGTCAGCTCAACATTGTTCAAGCATGTTAACAGGCAAAAACAAGCTGTGCGTTTTTACGTGTGTAACCCTAACCCTATCCCAGCTACTTATCAAGTTTACTGCCTAGCTCATACGCTAGCCCGACCCATTAGTGACTTGATAGCTAACGGCGATCTTCTGGGTCACCTAACTCAAACCCGAACGCCAAGTGGACGGGTATTCTAAAATTATGCCCAATGTTAATATGCAACCAAGTACTGCGGATCAGGCTTCTGGGCTAGAATAAGATTTCTCTCCTCAGAAGTCACTTCAAGTTTAACACTTTTTTATGGTGACTCGGTTGACTCAGAGCTGTTGCTGGCCAAAGGCTCTTCGCAAACAAGGAAATACTCTTGCGAAAAACATATGAGCTTTTCGATGTTTCCCCAAATGTTTCTCCGTTTGCACACCCAAGGAAACATTGTTGCGGAAGCAGAATTTGGTTTCCCGGAAGCAAAAAAGATGTTTTTCGATGAACGCAGAAACATATGTTTTGCTTCACGGAATAAAGCTCTGTTTAGGAAGCACCCTGTCTTTTCGTCTGTCCAGCCGCGAATAAGTGTTATGACTTGTCCTTGGTGTTACTTTGTACAAAATGTGTACCGTTCGTGAATGTCTATCACAAAATGTTTCCTCGTTTAGCCATGTTCGGTAACAATTATAGGCAAACAGCTTTTCCTTTTTGCAAGGGCTAGCGATTTTTTCCAAGAATGCAACTAGTTCATCCTCTCGCGCAGGAATTCTCAATGACTGAATTTGCGAGTTTTTTAATGTATGATATGGCATTTTGCATATTTCATTATTGGTACTCTTAGGAGTAAATAATCGAAATTATTATATGGCCACGTTCGCAAAATGACGCACACTGATTGGCTGCCTAGCTGTGCAATAAGTTTTTCTTACAGACCGACTAGCAGTTTGAAGCGCGATGTGTGAGTTCCTTGTCGGATTTATACATTTTGTGGCCATATAATAAATTCCTTATTAACCTCGTTTGTTCGGCCTGTTCGGGAAAGTATTTCCCCGCGGAATTTACGCACAGACCTCGCTCCTTTGTCGCTCGGTCTGTACCAAACTCTCGGGCAAATACTTTCACGTACAGACCATACAAACGAGGTCAATAAGTAATCAATCTAGAATATACCAGCTTTTTGAACAATGGTATTTGGTTAGACAAAAGAAATACTTGATTTTAGCTACAAAGGTTGGCGTACTCTACAGCGCTGAAACACAACTTTAAGTAATATATGACAAAACTAAAATGCCACTATTAAGCTTTTTTATTTCCGAGTGAGTTCAAACTAGTAAAAGCTATACTTTCTTTTTCAAGAAACTTAGAGCTAATTTAGACCTACAGTTTGTGGTAAGGCACTGAAAAAATACATCTCCAGATCTGTGAGGACCATATACACGCGATGCCAAGTTGGTAGCAACAGCTGCTAAACATAAAAGTCTTAACCTTTCCTTGTACACATGGCGTAACATCTGCATAAACTGCTATCATATACTAACCTTGTAACTGCTTGAACGTGAAAATTGCGGAACTGTTTGGTACTCTCAATACAAGCGTTATATAAACCCTTGAGTTGATCATCGTCTGCCTTGTTGACTAAAGAGGGGAGAATAACTTATGAAGTATACAGAAGCTGTACTGGAATAAGTACAGCCAGAGTATGGCTATAGATATATTCCTACAATAGGCCCTTACAAGACCACGAAACAATGTTACAGTTATGAAACAGACGAGTTTCAAGTAAAAAATACGCGGAAATGTATAAGCTTTCATTTACCATATTCACGAATAGAGGGGCCTGCCTTTACAAACTGGATAAACTCTCTTTGATTGCGTGGCATGTGGGTTTGAAGTTTTTCGTTGTATGAAAGCTCACCATCTGAAACAATGATTTTCCATTACACCATCAGTCGCATTCGATACAATAATTAATATCAACACATGTGCATGTGTATGTATATATATGTATGTAAGTTTGCATCAGTGCATGTATGCATGTACGTGTATGTGTGTGTATGTATGTGTAATTATACTCTGTGGCTTCCATGATTAACAAATGTTTACCATTCCCTTTAGTATGCTCGACTCCAAGGCCGGCGTCGATTGTCTGGAATATGGAATTCTGGGCAGCATTTGCGGTTAAGGTCTAAAACAGTATTTCAAAATATTTCTTCACAAATAATCCCCAAATAGATATAAATTTAATATGTAGTAGTTTATGAGATACAAAGTCCTCCTGATTTATGCAAACTCCCGTTCAATTTTCTCGTCGAAATTTGTTGTGTTTCCAAGATAATGAGCAAATACAAACATTTACATGCAGTTGTGTCATATGCAATTTTTAGAATTTGCGTTTGTGTAGCATAGACAATTCAAAATATCTTTCTCGTCTGCAGATCCGACAGCATTTGTCATGCGTATTAGGAATGTCATCGGTAAAAATGTTCCGCTTTCATACGATGATAGCGCTGTTCACAAGTCAAATGGTTAGCAGACTTTTAACAAGAGCTATTATGACTAAGCAAAAGGTTTGGGTAATTGCCGGAACTTAAGAACGGTTAAACTTCGAAACGTCACGTTTCACTCCGACGAAGGGTCTTCGCTCGAAACGCCAGTTTAAGCATTCTTAAGTTCCGACAGTTTCCCAAACCTTTTGATTATCTACAAGCCGTTCAATACTGCCGACGCAGCACTCTACTTTTCTATTATGACTAATCCTGACGAAAATTTCTTAAATCGTTTCACATATGAAAAATCTATGGAATTGGTACTTTTTCACGCTTGAAATTTTTATTTCACTAATGAGAACGGAACATTTTTACATGTGAGATACTTAATTCACATTGTCTCTTAATTCAAAAAGTTGAAAATTTCACTCATTGAAGCTACTGATTTTTTTTTTTCAATCTAAATGGTTTATTTTTTAGTGGGAAAGACAGGTTTGCTCTAAAATCGACTGAAACCTAAGTCTTTTTAGGTTGATCGTTTTAATGTTCACTTTGGTAAAAAACTGACAACCAATCTTAGATGTTTTGTCCCTAATACTACATCAAGAATGACTGAATTTAGGGACAAACAGATTGAATTTTCACTCTAGGAATTAAGAGAGTATGAAATGACATGGATCAAAATTTAACATGTAAATGCTGAAAGGTCCACACCGTCGGGAATTAGAAATTCATGTCATTAAAGCTCTGTATTGAATAATGAACTTTAAAGTCACTTTGGTGGACCAATGGTCACACTATTTTATGACTATGTGCCTCTTACGACGAAAATCGTCCAGCGTTAGCCAGAGTGATATATTCTGGCGTTAGGGCGCCCGTCGTCGGGATAAGGTGAGGTAGTAAATGTGTCCCTTTCTAGCTCCTATGCCCCAGGCCCTTTCCATGAAAATACCAACCTGTATTCCTTCAGAACTGACACCTTCAAATAAAAGCCCATCTGGTAAACCGTCTTTACTATTCCACCTGAAAAAAAATTATAAAATACAGCAGTCAGTAACATGAAGTGAAAACTTCATACATTCACGGCTGTTTCCATAATTGGATAAGACGCCCAGAAACTTTCAAACCGTCTTCCAGAATCCCCGAAAATATTTTGTTGCTGAGCAAGAGGTTCTGGTTAAAGCGTTTTGTTGACGTTACTTTTGGGAGAAAACTTTTGCAGAGTAATCTTCTCACTCAGCAAAACTAAGAGTTTTGCTCAGCTTCAACGGTAAGGAGCAATGGATGATAGATTTAAGTTTGCCAAGCTAGTTTAATCCGAAAAACAATTTACGAGACAGAGACGGGAGTCGAACCGTCAACTTTCTGCTGACTAGTGAGACACCTATTTCATTGAGCTGCCGGGGGTTGCCGAAGGTGTTGGTTCGACATATGTGCTGCCTCTCTGGTGGCCACAATATCGTAATAAAAATATGAATGAAAGATCCGAATGTTATGCACAAATGGTGTGGATGTGCGAGTTTGGTGTTACTAAAGATCCTACACTTTAGCTGGCAGTGGCGTAACGGACCTACTGCGGGCCATCCGGTGTTTTTTCTTCAGGGGCCTTTCACCTCCTGACCAAACTGCTCTAGCTAGCTGGAACTTTTTCCTCTCAAGCATATACACGTGAATGTTACCGAGGGTCCACAGATCATCTGTATAATCACCAAGGTCAAACATGGTCAAAATTTGAAAATACATGTAATATCAGGTCGTTAAAGAAACAAAGGTTTAACGGTATCAAGTTGCAATTTCTAACGTAAATAACATCAGGTTGGAGAATACTTGTCATCTAATGACTTGCAGTCCAGCAAGTCGTCGATGGCTAACTCGTACCAGGTTTCAATGTCGTGGATCGCGCTGCTTCGAGATCTGAGTTCTACACATGTAAAAGCGCACAAGCTGTTCCATACCTGTAAACAAGTTGTTGAAAGGCTGTTCCTGCAAGCCGTCACCGCGACGCGTTCGCACTGGTTGTTCGAAGTTGTTGTTGATAGCTTGTTAAGGAGTTGTTGACAGATTCATTACAAAGGTTGTAGTCACAGAGCTGTAAGGCTAATAAATAGTCTTGCTTGTAACCTCAACAATTTGTTACCGATTTGTTGACTTCAACAGACTTGTGACAAGTTGTTAATTGCAACTCGTCTCGAGCTAGTTATTGGCAACGACATTGTTACAAGTTGTTGGAACAACTTGGTACCGTCTTGTACACGAAGAAAATGCTAACACGCTTGTGGCGACTTGCCGAAGCAACAGACTTGCGACAACCCTGTTGCGAACACATCTTGTTGACAAGCTGTGTTAGAGTGTCTTGGAAATAATTGGAAAGGTTGCGAGTTCGGGTCCAGTTTGGAGTCTCAAAAACTTAACACAGGTTGAACAGCAAGAAACAATAAGACTTCAAAGGGACGCGAGTTAGGTTCGAAATGAGAGTGCTTGTTATTTTGTAAACAGAATATATAGGCATTAAAACATGATTGACACTTTCGTTACATTCTTTAGACTGAGAAATATCTTACCCGCCTAGGAACGGAGCAAGCTTGGTGTAGAAAAAATTTGGATCACAGCCATCTAAAACAGGAAATGAATTATGATAATAAACCCTCTCCAGCCAGTACCTCTCTCTTCAGCGTGCAAAATCGTCTGGCGTTAGCCAGAGTAAAATAATAAAAGTCTGAGACTGCCAGGAAAGAGTTAAAGACTAATGAAAAGATGCCTCTTTATATTAAAATAAAGGTGGGGATTGATGTTTTTTGTGAAGTAAAAACAAAAACAAAAAAAGAAACAACCTAAAGTATTCGTAAACGTAGGAAGCAAAAGTTCAATTTTCAAATAGTTTTGTTAACTTACCATATACCCGGCGAAATGTCTTCTCCATTTTTTGGATTGAGTTATTCAAAGAAACTAGCGACTTTTTCAGTAAATTCGTGTCATTATCGCTTACAGCCTAAAACAGAGCACATTTTATGCAACTTTGTTGAATTTCGCAAAGCCGAATAAGATCATGTTAATGCAAAAGAAATGCTTTCCATCTACTCATGTTGAACCATCGACATTAAAAACTGTGGTGGAAGAAGGTGTTTGTGAGGCTAGTTCTCACAAATTAGTATAACAAGGGCGTCTAGTCCACTAAACTTCCATAAAGTTAGCGATGCAGCCAGGATTAGAAAATTCTTGTTTCGTTGAAATGTGGTCGGGGCGAACGTGGCTGCAGCATGGTGAAGTATAAGAAGTATAACCATGCCTTCTGTTGGTAATTATTCTTTACATAGATCTACAAATACTCCGAAAATAATGAACTTCATAAAGTGTCGATAGAAATAAAGTAGTGTAGTATGTACGGTGATTAGTGTTCGCGTCATATTATGAAAGACAAGTGTTTTGTTATCACCGTTTGCATGTACTAAGCGTTGTGTCCATCGTCGTGTGTCTGGCGACAGGTGTCTCAGCATGATAAAAGTTTATTTTGCACCCGTAGAGGGAACGTCTTGTCAAAGTTTTTTCGCCCGAAACAATCTACACATAATATGAATGCTAACTACCAAGTAAAAAGTTAAAAACGTTATCTATCGACAGGATCATCAATTTTTATCTTAGTATATATACTTTAATAGTTTTAGCTTGGCGTTTGATACAACCTAAACATAGCTGTCTATGTCTCTAAAGGCTCAGATAGTTCGATAAGGAGATACGCAAAGGAACATGTTCCAGCTTCGATGTTATTAATAAAGATACCAAATAAGATAAAACTGTCTTGCACCATTAGTTAAGCTGGGTAACGAGCAAGTTATTAGCCCTAAGTTTGAAAGTACTGGGGGTTGGGGCTTAGCCTTCTTGTCAGAAATATTGAGGGGCTGTAGCCTCCTTAGTCCCTCATTATCCCGTTGAATCAAGTTAAACAAAGTTGCATTGTAAACCCTGATAAAAGTTTGAATCACAATACCTTCTGGGCAGCTAGAACACTCTAAATAAAAAGCATTATGAAGGTAAGTTAAAAACGGCTCAACTTTCGATTGTATTTACATTAGTATCTAACGAAAGGAAAAATTTTAGTCCCAATTTGGGTCTTAAAACATACCCTAATTCCAGGAGCAGCTTCGAGTTCAACCTGAAATGCCACCATGAAGAACCAATGTTCCTGTTTGTCCCCCGTGAGAGAGAACAGAGTTTCCACGTTACTAGAGTTTGATAAATTTTGATTAGATGTTATCAGCTCAGTTTAATACCAGAACAGATTTACCAAAGTTTATCAATACATAAAATTAAAGCGCGTGCTCTCATACTACATTACTGACTACTCAAAAAAAAATTCTAAATTTTTTTGCCAACCAGAAGATTATGGACATGTAAAAACTTGTAGACTGGCAATTTGTTATCTTAGACGACCAACGAACGTTCGTCAAGCTCGTAACCTCAGAAAAACGAGACTTCCCCACATATGACGAACCTGCACTTTAGCTCACCATCTCAGTCTTAGTATCACCGGTCATCAGAAGGTTGCGGGTTCGATTCCCGTCTAGGGCTCAGAAACCGTTTTTCTGAGTTTACAAGCTTGACGAATGTCCGTTGGTCGTCTGATATTTACCAAGCTCCTACATGAACCAGATTAGTGTTCAGCATTTAGTATATGTGACCTTTTTACGAATTTGTACACTCGTGTAACCTTTTCTCACCAACAGAGTCGATGCAACTCAGTAGTAAGATCATCTTAACTGGTGATGGGAAATTTACGGGTTCAAATTCCATCAGGGCATCGGAATTTTTTTCCGACTAAATAGCAGTTGTGAGCAAATGCTTTAGTGCAATATCAACACAAAAATACACACTCCTGGAAATACATGTAACCATATAGAATTCATTGTTGTTGTTGACAAGAAGATCATGGTGTATTTAAAGATCTGAGTCGTTTTTCAGTAATGGAGTTATTCAATTTTTGTTCAGTTTGTTTAACTTTATTTGTTGTTGTTTTTCGATGTCGCTCTTGGTTTTAATGTTGCATTTGTTACCACTTTTGTTCTCCTTGTTCTTGATTTTGTAACTGTTGCTGTCGTTATTCTCGTTGTTGCTCCGTAGCTGTTGTGACATTTGTTTGGTTGAATTAAATGAAAATTAAAACCTACAATTCAAAAATGTTCTTCTTTAGATGCGGCATTTCATTTTTCAGAAGTACTTTCTAACTTGAATACAAGGTGTAAGCTTACCTCACGTCCAAAGGTCTTTCAATGAGGAAAAAAAAAGAAGGCAAATAACAAAAGAAGAAAATCAAACGTAAATTCTGGATCCTTTCAGGTCAGTTTTAGGAGTTCACTGATTATGAACGAATTTGAGACTATGATAAATGGGGACGAATCGTGAATACAAATTCCTCATTCCTTATGACTAAATCCGGATTCCGACGGAAACAATTTGCAAGAAATTGTGAGTAACTAGTATCGGCTTTACTTGCAAAATCATGAAGTAAACATTGCCTTACTGATCAAGAGTGAGTAAATACCAAGGAATTGTTTCGTTTCTAGTTATTCTTTTCGTGTACAGACGACAGACCAACTTTGTTTATGGAAGGGTACCGGGAACGCATAACGCAGCTACGGAGAATTTTGGCCAGAGGAGTAAGCCGTCTGTAAAAGTTGGTTTCTCAGGTTCCTCGAGATTGATATTAGAGAGTTTTAGACTTAGGATGGCAACACGACGCCGACGGCAAAGAGGACGTCTGAAAGCGTTAGGACTGAACCACGTTCTCTGGACGTTCTACTGTTTTGATATGATTTAGATAGCTCAAGACGGCTGGTAAGGACGTCTATTACCCACTCTTCTTTGTTTTTCATTTGTGAGAAGAACGTATGTCGAATGGATGGAAATTTGTACGATCTAAGACTTTTGTAAACAAGCCTACAACTTTTGTGTCACAACCAGATAATCAAATTGACACGTGATATGGCGTTTCAGCAGCGGTTTATGTTTGTCAGTTGGGACGTTACCGCTTGGGCCATCTTGAAAACTGGAAGTCATGCATGTTTTTGACGTCCTAACTCTAAAGCTTGCTGATTATTGGCTTTCTAAGATAATATGTGTAATATCTCTGGCAATAACGAGATCTGTCCAGTGTAAAGCTGAGCGTACTTCAGGTCCCTGGGCTTCCCTGGTACGACCAATTTTCGCGCTGTTGTTTTTAACAGGATCGCTCACCACTTTTTGTACGCTCCCCTTTCCCGAACGTAACTCCACACCTGGCGTTTAAGCCCTTAAAAATGCGATAGAAAGAGCAGGAAGCTGTTTCAATAAAACGATAAATTCACAATTAACCTACACTACCTATCCACGGATGGATGTAGCGTTAAGTTGTTGCGAGAATATCTCGTACACTTAAGTTGGATAATAACTCGCCTCAAATCCCTTTAGACTCGATAGTTCAACAGGTAGTGCGGCGGACCGGATTCCCGAAGGTGCGAGTTCAAATCCCGCTCGAGTCAACTTTTTCAGTTGACTTCAGCAGTGTAGGTTAATTGTGAATTTATCCTTTCATAATACCCTGAGGATGGTTCTGAAATAGAACTGTTTCAATAAAATGCTTTTCCCAAAAGCACAATCCTGAATATAGAATTTTGTCTCACCGGGTTTTGTCTTTTATTTTCCAGTTCATGAGTACACAGTCGTGGTATGAAAGAACAGGACGGCAGCCTGTCAAAGAAAAAGAACGCTTTGTGAGGAGAATCAAGAAAATGGTCGTTATCCCAATGGAAGTTGAGATGACCTAGGGCATCAAAGATGTGGAGTCTTGGAGTGAACAGAAAATCACAAACGTTAGTCAAGCTGTTGTTTTGGTAAAATCTTTCCAGAATTCCAGACAGATATCGAAATAGATGACCGGTGAGACCTGTGACAAATAGCTAGGGCATACGAAGTAATAGACCTTGCTTCTAATTTTTTTTTCGGATAGAGCACGTTGAATGGCTTAGACGTACACAATCGTCTTGTTGCACCTAACCTACAGCTCTCCGCTGTGGCTGAAGTACCTTCAGTGTCCATACATCGACTACAGCTTCTTTAGTTCCGAATACTTACTGCCTTTTTTTGTCAGAACTACTCACCAATGTGTTCCGAAACAGCCATCCAAGGAACTGCTAGACACTTTGGAATAGCCTAGACAATTGTAATTAAATGAACATCAGAAGAAGCAGAGCTAGCCCAGAACCAATTTATAAGTAATGCCATGATTTCTAGGAAATTAGCGATTTTATTCCCCACTAGCAGAGAGAAGGTTTGTGAAAGTTTTGGGAGAGTTACATGGGTTTACATATCTTTCCGAGGCATTTCTCCCCCAGTAGAAATTCTCCTCACCCCAATATTCTCCCCCAGTTCCAGTTCCTCATGAAAGTGTATTAGTATTTTTAAGTCACTATTTTTACATGTAAAATTTGTTTTGAAAAAAATTGAAGAATAAATGTATAGAGTTATGATATTTTTAGAAATCATGCCAGCCGAGTATTCCATTATCTTGATAACTTTTCCCTTTCAGTCTAAATTTAGCATATTTCTCTGAAGATTTTGTCCCCTTAAAAATTCCTTGGCCCCTTCGCTTGCCTCCCCTAAATTGGGAAGTCTGGCGCAGTTGTCATCATTGAAATCGAATTTCCATCAAAAACACAACAGTGTAAACGTGATCTTAAATTTTGTACTTTAAACATTCAGTAACTATTAAATTCACGGCTAATATGCTGCCGTTAATGAACTCCATCCTGTGATTTGCAAACGTTTTGGTAAACAAGCTGAGTTCTTGTTATGTCTTCAAATCTGATAAGAAAATACCCAGCCTCTAAAAAACTACCATACTTAGCGGTAAGCAACCTGGACCACTCGAAAACTAAACATATTGCGTAACTTATTCGGAAGTAACACCACTGCAACTGACCGCTCCAGAAACTTCGGAGAAACTGAGTCCAGGCTTGACGTGCTAAGTATTCCGGGATATTTTGGGTGGACAAATCATCAAAATAAAGTCCCTATTGACATCGTATTTTGGATCAGGTTGATCGTTTCCAGCATTTAAAATGCCCGATAATGTTAACTGCTTCGTACTGTATTGTCAGAAGATAAGATAGTGCTTTTCACGCGAAACTAATTTCTTAATAAGTTCCAGTTTTCTGCGACGGCTTTTTGCCCCTCTACATGACCGTCATCTTCTGAGCTGAGGAAAAGCACGTTCTTTCAGACTGACCAGTGGATACCTTACTCCCTGTACATCATCCTTAAGGAAAGCTTTTCTCGAGCTTCAGTGGCATTTTCGTACTATTGTTGCCATCTTAAATTTCCCGCGTCCACCCAAATGTACCCAGAAACCCTTGTGAAGCAACATTCGTGCTCAGGCTACCCGAAGTTTCTGGAGTGGTCAATATAATAGTATTTTATATCCACAGATCGCTCACTTTTGCGGGTTCCTTTGGCCGTCCATTCTGCCATACGTAACCGTTACCAATAGCTGAAAGAACCATATGTGCTCTCCTCCATTCGTCCATGTTACCTAATTTCTTGTGGTCCAATAGAGGCATCTGCAATTAAATGTTATGCCTGAATGTTAAACACAAGTATTTTTTCATGTAAAAGCCTAGTTTTCGAGGTTTCGAAAAATTCAGTTATTTTATGTAATAAGTAAAAAATAGTTTTGGTGTCTCTGTGCTGTGACGGAAACATTTATGGTACCAGTTTGATTCGACAACTATCTGAAAATACTCAACTACGCCTCATGTTTTCACCAAACGTTTCCCTTTCGAAGTAATGTCGCAGATGTTTTCATCACAACACAGACACTCAAGCGATTTTTATTTGTTAAACATAGCTTCTAGATTTAAGGTATGTATCTGAACATTTTTAATTTCTGGTTGATTTTTCAATTAACACATTTATGAAGCAAATCATCCAAAATTTTCGCGAAGCAGAAGATAACAGCCAAAAGATGAATGGTGTTATATCACACAAAAACGCGTTGAAGTAGATATTTTTCATTGAGGGAAGGTGAACCAAATTTTTCGCAAGCCTGTTACTGCATCATCTGATTCGATCAACCAAATGGTTTAGAAATACCTTTTGCACGGCTTCGCGTAGGCAGCGCTTCTGAATCAAATTGGTCAAATCGTCAAAGATCTCATCCCAAACATGAAAATATGAATCTTGGAACTGCAGCTGAAAATGAAAAATCAAAGAAATACATTGAAACGGTTCGCGCACCTCTTTAATTACTTTTCTTAATTTTTCCACCATATGTTTTATCATTGGTTAACCCCGCAAATAAAAGTCAAGTGAGCAAAGTCTGGCGAACGAGTACAGTAAGGGAGATTTGAGGGTACATAGGCCCCACGTTTGTGTTGAGCCATTTGGTATATTACTAAATGTTGAACGTTGATCAGCCTCCACTATCATTGGCTTAAGTGGAAGAATGAACTCGAGTAGAGAATGATGATGTTAGTTGTTACTCCGAGTGACGAACCATACCGGACAAGCAGAGAAAACTCTACTTAAATGCCATTTAAAATCAGACAGGATTTAAATGACCCGATATGGAAGAAACTAGTATATGTTTCGAAATATCAAGAGCCGAAGTAACATCAATTTCGCGACCAGCTCCCAACTTGACCTGTAGCTCAGCTGGTAGAGCGTCGGACTAGTAAATCGCTGTTACTCCGAGTGACGACCATACCGTTTACTTGTCCGGTATGGTTCGTCACTCGAAGTAACAACTAACATCATTATTCACTATCATTATTATCATATCGTGGCTTCCGCTTACCAGGTGATCTAGAAAGACGAAAGTGGACTGGGACAAGTTGTCAAATAGAAATCCATTTTTAATTCAAGTTAGTGAATATCTCATGAACTATACCAGATTCTGTTCTTAAATTCATATAGCGGAAATACCTTCCTCTGTTGAATACTGACACAAAGTTTCAAACCGTTTCACAAAAGACACAGAATGTTACAACTGACTAAAGATATGAAACTGAATTTTTGTGCTGCTAGTCCCAGGCCTTTTGCTTGCGTGGTAGGCAGCACATATGACTAACCTGCACCTTAGCTCACCATCTGAATCTTGGTAGCTCAATGGTTAGAGCGTTAAAAGGTCGCAGGTTCGATTCCTGTCTGAGCTCAGAAATTGTTTTTCTGAGATTAAACCATGCTTTATATATGTTCGGCTCGAAATCTTGTAAAAGGATGTGGTTAAAATATGCTGTATTCCGCTGTTTTGCCGAATCCAATACGCCCCTA
>JBAHVQ010000456.1:1556948-1592324 GCA_036872915.1 Nanipora kamurai | reverse complement strand
TCGAAGCTACGAAAATCTGGAGAAAGCCATATCGGACAACGACGTTAATATCAGCTCTTTGTCAGACAAGGTAGAGTGAGTGAACCGAAATAAACACGTCATGTGTACCCAGCATTATAACTATTCCGAAACTCTTTCTGTACGCAACAGATGGTTTGAACCTGGGATTGTCCGAGTTTCTGTAGTCTCGACAAAGGCTGAGGCCGTCGAAACGTCATTCACTGCCAACAACCGACTCTTTCAAAACTAAACTAACCTGAACCATCGATTTAAACAAACACCTTACTCCAGTTTATTTTAGAAACATTATGTGAGAATCGCTCTGTTGACACTTGCTTTTTCTTTTTTCCCCATCTTACTGAGTCACGCATTTCATAAATATCTGGCTTTCGGTTTTCAGATATTTCGACTTACTTCCGAGGTATCGTCGTTGCAAGAGGACCATTCTATAAACCAAGGCAAGCATAACAAGATGAAGCAAGAAAACAAACATCTTTCAGAGAGGTTGGTCAACCTAGAATGCGTTTAACAATTTGGGGTTGGATTGGGTGGTATATACAACGCCAGGTTTGTTCATCCGGATTATTATCCGTTCCAAATCGACAAATCAATTGACCAAGCACTATTTCAATTTTGCCAGTTATAGCATGGTAAAAAATGACAAAACAAGCCAGCAAAAGGAGCTAACATCATGCTTCGCCAGCCACCCTCCTTAACTCCTTCCTGTCCGTATAGGTCCTCAGTTACCTCGGGAGACTTAAGTATTTAACTCTGATTAACGCCAGACGGTTTTACTCGTCAAGAGGAAAGCCCTCGAGCTGGAAAGAGTTAAAGTACGTTTACACACTACGATTAATCGGACCGACTTCTGGTTTAGGTGCATGGTAATTAAGAAAAAGCAGGCTATTTTGAGCTGAAGGAGCGTTCTCTTGACTGCTTCTCAACTTAACATCGACCTAAGACAGAAATCGGCCCGATTCAATACGGTGTGTAAACCCAGTTTTAAAATTGGAAGTCAGTTCTCCGAAGCACAGTCTCAGCGCAGTCCTACTTACACTGCTATATCCGCACGTGGACTCAAAGATTCTGGATCTTTTACTTGTTTGCAGTATATTTGCAAAAGAGGCAAGTTGCCATTTAATGTGGGAGCCATTTTTTCTGGGGTTTTTTTTATGAAGATATCACGCAGAGTCGCATATCAAGTAAATTGACCCTAACTCCTTCCTTGCCCATCTCTTCCTTTGTCGAGTAAAATCGTCCACGTGGTAGGAGTCAAAGATATTACAAAGATTCGCGGGCTAATGGGTTTATACCCGCCGTGAAGAAAATTCGCCATATTTATTAGCATCTTTTGGTCAGCCCTAAGTACGGTCGATTTTTCCTTTGAATATTTTCTATTTATATTTTTTTATTTCGAAGATACAAACGCAAATGAAAGTCGGCGTAAAATTCAATTCAGTGAAGTAGATAAATATTATATAATCGTATATATAATAAGCATAAACTCAAATTTTATATCAAACTCAAACTTTTTATGCGATATAATATAACAAGTATCATATTGAAAATTTGAGTTTTGTAAAACAAACGGTTCAGATTTAAAACATTTTCAATTATTATGTATATCCACAAGAAGTTTGCTTACTTGTTTTCCCTAAACGCCTGGTATACTTCCTGGTGCGTAAACATTACAGAAGTCTTTGAAATTGTAAAAGGTATACTCAGTATTGACAGCCTGGTTACACTTCATCTTATCCGTGAATTCAGTTCTGCCTCAACTGAAATCTTTATGAAATGTTTACAAAATGAGTGGCCGTACTGTATCGAGATATACAGACTTGAGGCGAAAAAGCTACTTACAAAATGTCAATTATTGCTTCATTACAGATTAATATTTGGTTATTTACGCCCTTAAAAGTTCAGTTTGCGTGTGCGGGAACTGATGGATAACTGGTTGATACAGATACTAGTGTTTGTAAATGTGATACAGAACTGGGCCCGGTTGTATAAAACTCTTAATCATGACTAAGTCTGCCGTCGGGTGATTAAAACGTCGTTAAATTCTAATCCTGTGATCCTGATTGGCTAAAACTAACTGCTAATCATGATTAAAGTTAATCACCTTTTTATACAACCGGTCCCTGATGTTTATTTAATCATAGTACACTGAAACCGATTAAACCCTGATTTCTTTTTGGGTTTCCTTATGAATTATTAAGGAGTTATATAAGAAATGATGTAAAGAGGTGAATGTGGTAGCTTGTACTTGAGAGTGACAAGATGGCGCTACTGTGAGTAGCTACACCGGAGTAGAGGACAAAAAATTTACGAGAAACTGATAAGAATAGCACTAGCCACTCTCAAAATCTTAAGCTGACGAATTCTGGTATAATGACGATTGTGACTGTTATATTACCTATTTGCAAGCCCCACCAAGGTCGCGTTCCTCGGGAAAGTTGTTCTTGCATCACTTCCCACTCGGTGCTCCTAAGATTACGCACCGATAAGTGCCGGGTGTCAAGGGGATGGATGACCCCTGGGATGAGTAACCCCCGGCCATTTGAAACTCAGTTACCAGTGACTCAGGGGCATCAATCCCCAATTTTTCCCGTGACTTGCCTCAGGGATGAATGACCCATGTACCCAACCATGTTAGAGTCAGAATTAGGGTTAGGATAAGGGTTAGGATTAATTTTAGGGTTAGATTTAAGATTAAGGTTAAGATTAAGGTTAAAATTAAGGTTTAGATTTTGGTGAAGGTAAGGTTCAGTTTCCCATGTGGGTCATTGATCCCCGAGGAGGTCATTCATCGCTGGGGATAAGTGACCTAGGGGCAATCATTCCTGGGAGTGACACAAGAAACCCTCCAGTAACTAGATACTGTATAGAAGAGGCAGATACTAAGCACGGATACTCCCTGTTATGTCATGCACTTGGAGGTTCAGCCTCCGTCAAGGTTGCTAAAGGTAGTGTAATAAACATAGTCATTAATAGTATTACATAGAGTTCTAATCTGGCATTCTTACTTTCTGTGGCCATTCATTAAATTGTTATTGGCGATTCAAGCATTGTCAGCATGGATTGCTATGAGAACTTCATTAATAACTAAAATTCATCATCAACATTTCGCCTCCAGTAGTGACCCCTTTTTATTGCTTCCCTTTTGAACAATTGCCAACGGCAACGAGGATCTTCTGTCTCCATATTAATTTTGTTATTTGAGTATTATATACTGTACTCATCCATAAGGCAGATAGTCCTATTTAATGCGATACGTTTTGTCATTTTAAATTAGATGCTCTACGTCGTCATTGCCTCATAGCCGAAAATTACAAAGGTTCTTTATCTGCTATAAATACTCTTTTTGTTCCTGCCACGTTTCAAGTTTAGAACGCTCGAGAAGCTTTTGATAGATCATTTCTTTGACCGGAAATAGTGCAATCACCAGTATGTTAGTAGACCAAGTCAGATACGAAAGATGTTGACTTTTTCCCACCGAATTCTCCGCCTGGTTTTGAGAACATTCCAAGCGAAAATCCCAGAAGAATTTAGATATGTCATTTTTCATGTATTCTTCTCCTAGTGATAATCACAAGCTACTTCTTTCCGGCGTTTGTTTCAAGGTTCTTCAAGGTTGTTGTGTCACTGACAAGAATCTCCTAAGAAATAACATTTGTAAGCGATAAATCAGAAGTGAAATGTGTAAGGACCTGTCTTACAGTAATCTGAAAGGTTTTATCAAGTTCACTGTTCATGTAAAAAAATAACCCCTCTCACAAAGCTATGTCCGAGAAATTTTCCCGTGGCTCAATTAAGGCAACAAATGAAATCGAGATAACGTAAAGCATTCATATGGTAAAATTGTTATCTTCATAGAAAGATAGCTTCCCGTTATGTTAATTTTTATCGTCTGGGGCAAATTTTTGATGAGATGTGGTTAATCAGAAAACAAATCACTCAGGGCAAATCTGGCGGTGTGTCGATGTAAGATTGGCTTTCGTGAGTAATAACCATTGTCTATAACTGTATTTAGCATTTCAAGAAATTTATTTTCCGTTGAAATATTAATCTTCCTTGAAAAGTTTTCTTATTGAATTAAAGTTAGCTTTGTCCAAAAATAGTAGGTGCGACCTTTGTCGTGGAAACGGTTTACTGAACTTGTGCTTACTGCCTGCTGATTTGCTGCCGCAACTCCAGTCTGAAAAATGGAGTTTAAGTATTTAATCAACGCAATTTAGGTTGGTGTTTCTTAAATTATTAAAAATAAGGTTTTAATGGCTGTCCGTTAAAATGTTTTATCATGTGTTGTCACCAGTGTACGCTAAAATTAAGGACCTGTCTTTTAAGAAACATGATAATTCCCTAGAAAGGCTATGTCAACGTTGTTTTAGCTGGTAACAAAAATTTTTGATTTTAAAAATGTGAAGAGCCTGATGTGCTTGATTGGTTGGGCTAAAGTATGATAGTTTTCCTTTAGCAAAACGTTATGAATGTCAAGACATTGCTGTGATGGCGATATTCGCCGTTGCGTTTGTTTTCGTTTCTGGGAGAAAAGACGCTAATTTGAATTCACAAATCGATATCTCATTAGCATTCTGAACACAACATCTGCATGCAGAGGCCAAAGGCAAAGTATGAAGACAAACTTTTTGTTTTGAAACTCAACTTCACACATCGTCATTGATTTTTGTGAGTGTCTTTCGCTCGAACTCTGCAATCCACATCGCTCTAAAACGAGTCATTATATAAAGGTAAAGTCCCACTCTAGACGACTTCTTGTATTGCTGGCTATTTGTTCAAACTAATTCTCGTTTGATTTGTGCTTCTTATTTTGGATATCCTAAGTTGTGGATATCCATAATCGTCTTGTGTCCGAGGGAAATAAAAAAAGCTTGCAACGTATTGTAAGGCATGTTATTTTGTTGTGTTGTAGAGTGATGTACTGTATATTTAGTTTAAGCAGATATTTCGTAGACTATCAATTACATCGAAGACAGAGTCCTCCGATGTTGACAATCGGTTCAAATATAGTCTGAAGCACATTTGAATAGGCGGCGTAGAGAGATTATAATGCGTTGGGTAGTGGGCACTTCAAATTCAAAGATCTTGTCATGGAGTCGTGTATTTGTGTCGTTGATTCATCGCTTACTTCCCTCACTCATGTTAATGTTAAAGAAGTTGGAATGGTTACTATCATTCTGCGTTATTTAAATGAGACCTAAGTTTTGTCAGGGATATTAGTCTTATTTGAGACCAACTTGTTTGAAGTTTGTGAAGATATTACCTTTGACTTAAAGTTGTACGATAACGGTTGTTCGTAATGTTGCTTCTTATTAGATGTGATATACGCGATTTTTCAATATTGAAGTAACAAGGAGCTCTTGGTGTGCACTTGCTTTATCTCAAACACGATTTACTCAATGAGCGTTTTAAAGTCAACCCTTCCAATATTGAGAGCCATACTGGGATTGTTGGTCGAATACTTTCACAATTGCCGAACAGATTTTGGGCAAGCGGGTCAGTCTTTTTGCCGCCGTTAATCTCACGTGCTGTGCTAAAACATGTTGGCTCATGGACTGACATTTAAGAGTGACGTACCAAAAACACTTGTCGCGTTGATCCCGCATTAGCCGTACACTGTTGAGATAATTCAAAATTATTCCACACGGTTCCGTACGAGTCTTCAGACTTAAGACTCGTGTGTAAAAACGGGAATTCTACAATATCAAAAACCTAACATTTTGTCACTTTACACGTAACATCATCGGAGCAATATGAATACAAGTTTTCAAATGTATTTTTGCGATCGCTAAAATTATTTAAGATATCAAAACTTGTACTCATATCTCTCTGATGATGTTACATGTAAAGAGAGAAAACGCTAGTTGTATTCGGCTGGGCTTACAAACTGCGATTGATCGGGCCGATTTCTGGCTTCGATGTACGTTAAAGCGAGAAGCCGTCAGTAGAATGCTCCATGGGCTCAAATTTGTCAGCTTTTTTATGAATTATCTTGCGCCTTAATCCGAAGTACTAGTCCGATTAATCACACTGTCTAAACCCAGCCTGAAAGATTTCTCATTTCACTAACGAGTTTTATGTCTATTTTAAAAAATTATTTGCTGGGGAATAATTTTCATTACAAAACTTCACTTCTCTTCTGGTACCTCTGTAGCAACAGTCTTCAGACATCGAATGTATGAACGGTATTTGGCAAGAACGTCTAACAGTGGTGTTGATGTTCAATTGCATTGAAGCATTCTTTGAGCTGTAATATGGAAACTGTAGATTGTACACCAACTAGTCATTCTGGCCGCCTAAGAATGGTGCCGGCTAAAATTGAAGATTAGGTGGTTTGCATATGACGTCATGGCGGTCGTCTTGGTTGAATTTCAACGAAAGAATCTCTGAACTTTATTTGTGTGTGGAACCAGATGACCACCGTATCATTATCTTCTGAATCTCATGGATTGATTAAGAACCACCAATGGAGAACAAACCCCTGGCCCCTCCTGGCTTATGCGTGTCTTATTCAAACTATCGTTTTGCTTTCAAACCAGATGATCATTCTCGTCCTCAGAGCTTCTTTCGTGCTGACGCGATAAAAGGCTTGGTTGGGCTTGCATTGATTTATTCGTAATAGTAAAAATACCTTGATTTTATTTGGCTTTGTCTTACCAGTATATTGTTATCGGGCTTTCTTTCAGAATCAACGCTCTGGAAGAATTGTTAGAGCAGCAAAAAGTTTCGACGGAAGAAAAAGTTCAAGAAGAATCTAGAAAATATAATGCAGCACTGGTGAGTTAGAGCATTGCTGGCCTGATAACCTGGCCTAAAAATGAAGCTAAGTGGCACTAGATGAGACCAGTCAGAATTCTGAGAGATTTCCTCACTACGCTTCAAAGCAAAACGAAGATGGTGGGAATTTTACTCGACCAATCAAAATAACGCATCCATTACGATGCATGGGTCTCATAGTTAGGCAAGGTTACCAAGCTAGAGTAATCCATTCTAGAAATGGATTGGGGATGAGACGACAAGGTAATGAGACGACAAGGCAGATACACAAGGGAGACATGAAGAGAGAAAAGTTAAACGCAGAGGAAAGGAAGAGAATGGAGAAAAAGCGGAATGGCTGAAAGAGAATAGGAAGAAAGGCGAGGGGAATTAGTGAGACTAGGTTAAAAAGGGAGAATTATATTGGACTGAAGTTGAATATGCGTTAGGAGAGGGCAGGTGAGGATGGTGGAAAGTAAAGGGAATGGGTGAAATGAAAGGAAAGGAAGAAAATAGGATTAAAAATAGGATTAAAAAATAGGACTAAAAACGACAGAAAAGAAAGAGAAGAAAAAGAAAGAAGAAGAAATGATCGAGAGATTAGAGAGACTCGCAAAAAAGGAAATCGGAAACAAATGACATGGAAAGAAAACGGACTAGAAATTGGAAAGGGAGGGTCGATGAATGAATGGATTTTTGATGTTCAGTTTCACTAATTTTTTTCTTGGAACGATATTTTCTTTTCTAGTTAAGACTAGAAAGAGAAGGCGAGGAAAAACTAGAAAGACTTCAAAACAAGTAAGAAACGTTTACTTTGTTTTGGTAATGGGAAAAAGTGATTCTGGAGACGTAAGCGTGAAATAATGAACTTTACCAGGGCTTCCAATAAGGCAACTTCGCTTGAAACTGAGAGACGCACCATTAGAAAGTAAAATGCAAACTTCGTCCAACTATTCTGATATTTACTTCTGCAGCTGCTTGACTGGCAGATCATATAGATAACTTATAAAAATTATACACTATGTGTAGTTTGTGGAACACCACGTTTTATTTTAATGCTAAGCTTTCGACCTGTTGACTCAGGACTTCATCAGAGCAATTGCCAACGGCCCGTTGGCTCACATCATAAATACGAAACAACTATTAGAAATCACCCAAGACAGCAACACTCCAAGGTCGAAAGCTTAGCATTAAAATAAAACGTGGTGTTCCACAAACTATACATAGTATATCAATTATCACCTTGCAAAGCTTTAAAGGATTGATTCTAAAAATCAACTTTAAAGACACCTTTATTCTTTTAATAGTAGTACTATATAAGTTTGACATTCATGATCTATAATAATTTCAACTTGAACAACATGCCAGCAATATGAATTATCAGCCAAACTAATGGCTTACGTCTAAATTCAATTAAGCCATTGTCGACTTCTTATGGTTGAACTGAGGAACTACGTTACAATCAATGCTACTGCAGTAGAAGTATTTGCGAGTTAGCGAGAGATTGGTCAGGCGGGAATCTCAATTTTAATAGGAATATTAAAGCCCAGGATAGAATGCGAAACAATGGCATGATGTTAAGAGTTTAATAGAATCTTACGTTTCGTTGTATACATCACAACATCTTCAGAGATAATAGTTATGGTTACCGAAGCTACAGTGTATATTAACATGTGTCAGGAATTGACCAATCAGATAAAAGTATTAAAATATTTTATCTGATTGGTTAATTCATTAAAATATTTTATCTGATTGGTTAATTCATGACACATGTAAATATACACTGTAGCTTCGGTAACCTTAATTATTATCTCTGAAGATGTTGTGATGTATACAACGAAACGTAAGGTTCTATTAAACTTTTAATATTATGCCATCGTTTCGCATTCTATGCTGGGCTTTAATATTCCTATATGCGAGTTTCCAAAATTAATTTCAACAAGTTCAGATAAGTCCAAAAATAAATTAAATAGTAATCGCTTTGAAAAAGTATCATGCATGGCTTTTTTAACTTGATTCCACCCACCTTGACATATCTACCAACTGATCTGACCGCAAGCAAAAGGCCTGGCACTAGCAGCACGATAAAAATCCAGTATTATGTCTTTAATCTGTTGTAAAATTCTGTGTCTTTTGTGAAACTATTTGAAACTTTGTGCCAATATTTAGTAAAGGGAAAGCTATTCATAAGATATTGACTTAAATTGGAAATGGTCTTTTATTTGACAACTCGTCCCAGTTTACTTTCATGTTTCCAGATCACCTGGTAATGGTGCCTCCCTAGGTTAAATAACTTGAATTCCTAACAAACTCGTCCATTTCCAACTTCCTTGACTTATAAGCAGTGACTGTAATTATTACGACCATTTTCTTTTGAAATTGTGCTGTGAAATTCAAGTTCATCAGATGATTTAATATTGTCCGTTCAGCAAACACGATTATTTTGTTGACAGGTTAAATGAAGCTGATGCCGAGATCAACCAGTTAAAACAAGCAGATCCGATGCTAAGGCGTGAACTAGAACAATGTATTCAGGTACATTTGATCTCTGTCTGCCTTTTTTTTTTGTTTTATTTATTTGTCCATCTTTCCGTATCTGTTTGTTTTTGCCAACCAGCCAGTTGCTGGTGGGGCCAAGGGAATAGTCGCCCCCTATCTCAGTCATAGATAATGGAACCTTAAAAAATAGTCTTCGGCGCCCTTTGGTAGTTTTAGGAGTTTTACCCCCGAAAACGTTTGCCGTCCTGCTGGTGTTTCTGTCAGTCTGACCGCATTTCAGTAGGGTCGATTTGACCTTGGTCTGAGTGGTTAGCTATTGAAGGATATCCTCCCTTCCAGGGCCTGGGAACGTATTTATGGTTTAAGCCCGTTCATAGCTTCTGTAATACTGTTCGTTTTTAGGAGATACCTTCCGATAAAAAGAAATTCTCGTCAGACTGTACTATGCTTTGATGAACTGGAATTTTTTTGTTTTTATGCAAAGAATCCCCCGAACGAACTGTATTATTGGAAATGTGAAAGTGCCGATGTTGCCTGCTTGTTTATTTTCCAATCTTTTAAATTTTTCATTGTGGTTGTTTCTGTTCAATTTAAAACTAGGCCTTTATTTTTTTTGTTGAATTTTTTTCCATTCGTAGGAGAAACAAAAGCTCGAGGAAAAGATCGAAAGCCTGGAGTATTCCTTGAGCGACAAGGAAAGTCTGATAGAAGAGCTTGAGGAGAAACTTCGCCTCCAGAAGAACGCTTTTGAGCAAGAAAGGGTTAATCACGCAAAGGTACGCTTGTTCAGGTAATATATCATAAACGGGTTTGATCTGATATCCAAACACAGAGAAATGAGTTGAAAAACGAGGTGAAAGCCAAGTTTTTTAACCAACTTCATGGTGTCTGGAAATCAGATCAAGCACGACGTTCGAGCGTATGATATGGCTTTTCAAACGAATCCGTATTTGAGGAAAAAATCGGGTTTAAAATTTTCGAAATTTTATGCTAATTAAGATCACATATCCAAACGCCGTCTCGGTGCTAATTTGCTTTTGTGTTTTTCTCATGAATTATTAATGAGTTTGAGAAGGATCTGTAAAGAATCGAATAAAATAAAAAATAGTGGACATAGGAGTTGTATGTACCTCAAAGGAAAGTTTAATTGTTTTAAGAAAGCCCAGTGGCTTCACACCGCGGAGATACGTTTTTCATGGCTCGATACAGTTAATATGATGGCCAGCGGTTTTACTAAAGCAAATTACAAAGGCCCGGCAGACCCGGCAGAAGGAAGCAGAAGCAAGCAGAAGCCCGGCAACTTCAGACTGGTTTTCGTGAGAATGGACTGGAGTCTTGAACCCAATCTATGTTCTGAACTTGGAGCTAATAGTCATACAACATTATGTCATTACGTTACCTCGCTTGGCTGTTTGACACCGTGTGCGGCCTTCTTTCTTCTTTGGCATGACATGTACATATATTACGATTTTAATATCAAGAAAGAGTCTTGTGCAATTTCAAAGGAAAAACGAAAAACATTTTGAGGGAAGGACCTTATCGCTCCTTCGTTCCAGCTCTAAATTTTCAACAGGTCCGCAAACCTTCTGGCTTTTTGTAAGATGAACAATATCTGAAATGGCAGCGAGTGAATGACTTCTACCTGGAAAGATACTTCTCTTAACTTGTCGTTTATCTTTACGGCTGTAGGAAGTCGTCGAGCTGCAGACTCACATTGATGAACTGAGGAGTTTTAAGAAGGAAGCTGAGTCGAGATTGCCAGACTTCGTCAATGTGGCGGCAGAAAAAGGCGATTTAGAGGATCAGCTAAGGATTCTGCAGAAGGTAGCTATATTGAAATATCGTATGCTGAATACAAAGTCGGTTTCTGTGGGAACTTGGTCTATATCAGACGACCAACGGACGTTTATCTGAGTTTTTCTTAGTAAACGGGCTTGGCGAACATCCATTGGTCGTCAGGTAGCTATACTGTTGATTACGTCAAACAATAGCGATCCCTGCATGTGATGCTTTGTTGGGTAATAATAATTTCACGTTGAGACAAATGTTTCTGATCGTATCACCGAGATTAAAGTTGTAACTTTATGATGATCTATATTGACGTATAACTGTAATCATTGACCGACAAGAACTTGGAGTGACATGCATGCTCGCCAAATGGTGTGATCTCACGGTTGCTTTGCAAGAGTTCAAATGTCAAGTGAATGTTACTACAGTTTCAACTACTTTTGGGTCTGCATGACCCAAAAGAAGTTTATGAAAGTTTAAATTTCTTGAGCATTGAATTAAAAACTAGTTTTCTGAAGTTGGCTAGTGACGTTTATGTCTACATATCAGTGAATCAGCTCTAATTTTTGTATAGGAAAATGCTAATCTGGTCAATAGCAGAGATGAACTTAGAGTACAACTTATTCAGCAAGGCAAATGTCTTTTGGAGAAGGTGTGTAATAATCTCGTTTCCGTCAGATCAGTACTTAAAACAACGTTTGGTGCTTCTACAATGTGTTGTCGAGTGCTAGTTCTTTAAACTACGACAGTCACGATTTCTTTGGTCTATGGATTGAACAGTGATAATTAAAGTAGTTTGACAGTTTATTTCATCCTTATACTGTTAAATTTAACGAAGAATGTGAAAGAAAAAGCTTTTGACGTCATTTGATCATATCATCTGATGCATTATTATTGGCGGATGCTACGTGAATTTAGGGTCGGCACATTGCAGATCGTAATTTTTGTAGGAAGTCATAATTTTACAATACATCTGATAGCAGAAATTCACACATACAGTATCCATCATATTACAAGAAAGAAACTAAGCCAAAGAGGATTTAAAAAAAAAAACTCGCAAAAAAGGCGAAAAATTACTCTCATGGAAATTTCCCATACTATGGTGTAATCTTGTTTCGGATAGATAGGCAAGAAGCATCATTCGGCCATCATGCTTTATCTGTTTTCCAGACTTTTGTATGGCGCAGTTCATCACCCTATACGGTTTACGTACAGGCCAAAGTTTTAAAGTGACAAATTTTTCAATATCTTTAGAAAACATCATTGGCGGACGAACTCCTTACGGCAGACAAGGAAGATGTGCTGAAAGCACTTCGTGACCAAGAAAATCTTAACTACAGACTCAGATGTTACACGGATAGTATTTTGATGATGATTATGGAATACAATCCGGAACTACTAGAAAAATAACACCGAATACTAAATTTCCTTCATCCTTTTTTAATCCAAACGCCAAAAGAAGTGGAGCGTTGATCGCTTGAACTTACAGACAATTTTGGAAAACATCTTTTTACTGTCGTAGAAGTTTAAAGTTAACTGAGGTTCCAATACCGTACCTCCATTTTAAAAATATGAATGTACAAATTCATCTTATTTAATAAGTTTATGAGGTTAGCTTTTTCCTTTTGTTTTTAAATTAATGAATGTAATGTTGATACGAGATTATATGAGAAATTTTTTAACCTTTAAATTCAGTATCACTGATATGGATTCTAACAAAGGATCGTAGTTGAATGGCGAAATTATATAGAGTTCTGTTGCTTCAGGACATTAGTTCAACAAATACAATACCTGCTCTTACTATATCAGCGGGTTGACATTCAGATGAAGCGAAGAATGAGTGAATGAGGGAATTAAATGCTAGAACAACGATAACAATCGAGGTAAAATGACCTGCAAAACATGAGTGAAACCAATTGACTTCTTGAGCAAAATCTTTCAAACGGAGGAAACCCTGAGTGATGAGTGGATTCTATAACTACCAAATTACCTAAAGATTCAGGATTTTCCAAAGTCGGTTGTGACAAGAAGCAAATTAGGCATTCAGCCGGACTGGTTTGGTAAAAAAAAAAATGTAATCCGGGTGCGAACACTTGTTCGAAAAATGAAAAATAAATTAAGCAACTTCATGTCACCTGAGAAAGTTATTTCGAAATTGCAAGAAACGCTTTGAAAATGAAGGTACAAGTAACTTTCTGAAAAAGAAAGTATTATTAAATAGATTGGTACTGCCTATGGTGATACTTTCCCATGTTTGATAGAAACGTGTTTCTGATCAAATTTCCAGCAATTTGATTGAGTTAGGAACCTTTTCATTCGCTAATTGCAATCACTGTCAGTTTCTCACTAACCCTTTCCAAGCAATCTTCAACCTTGATGAGTAAAAGTGTAATTTGAAGCCATCATTTAACGAACCACTACCTATTCCATGTTTCGCCTTTCAACTTCACAATCCTTTACCGATTTGTATCGATGATATCGTATGCCTTCATGCATAATTCCTTCTGGATTTTACGATTGTTTCGTGTCTTGGTACACTTTTAAGTATGAAACATGAAATTATTTTTATGGTAGAAGTAGAGCTGTCTTCATTTGGGCAATTTTACGCTTATTAAACTTACTCTAGGTGACACATGCACAGCTGAAGGTATCATAACATTCTGACTATGGACAAAGAACTTTGTTAACAAAACGCTTGTTATCATTAAATCCTTAAAAACTGTTTTCAAGCAGTGGGATAAGCCCTTTTACGAAAACGGCGCATCGTGGGAAATCAGGTCTAGTTTGAAAAGAAATGCTTGATCCGTGCATTCAATTTCAAAGAAAACACTTGACACATTACTTAAAGTGCCTATGAAACGAAAATTAAGTTGGTCTTATCTGGAGCCTCGAAATGATTTAGAAACTCCTTTTGTAGTTTCTCCATATCTCGCTTCGTTTTTGAGGTATTTCAATTTGTTTGATATGCAAACGAGACCACCGGTGACTTCATAAGAACGATAACGCATTTGGACGAATTGGCAAATACATTAGAACTCATCCACTGTTTCAAGGAAATCATTTAAAACTTTATCAAGTGGTAGAATTCAAAATGCTGAATCCATCCTCGTTAAAATATTGTCCCCATAGCGACATTCGTTCCCATCTATCCCTCAAGTCTATAAACTCTAATTCTTTTTTCTAGCCTTTTCGTGGACATTTTTCATTCTCAAGAACTTGCAATTGCTGCCTTTGGCATTCTATACACCGTATAAAAATACGGTGTATAGAATGCCAAAGGCAGCAGTTGTAAAGATATAATATCTTTAGATATTATAATATATAATATATTATAATAGATATAATATCTTGCTTTATCGTGGCAGGAGAACTATTCTGTTTTAGGAAAGAAGGTTATTGGAACGAATGTGTCACCATGGCATCAATATTTTAACGAGGATGGGTTCAGCATTTGGTATTCTACCAGTTGATGAAGTCTTAATTGATTTTCTTGAACAGTGAATGAGTTATAACGTATTTACCGATTCGTCCAAATGCTTTATCAACCGTATGACGTCAACGGTCGTCTTATTTGTATATCAAACAAACTGAAATATCTAAAAAACGAGACCAGACACGGAGAAACTACAAAAGAAGTTCTAAATAATTTCGAATGCTCTTTCAAATAGGAATAACTTAGTTTTCGTATCATAGGTACTTTAATGGGTCAAGTATTTCCTTTCTATTTAGTCCCAATTACCCGTGATGCCGCGTTTTCGTAAAAGGGTTTATTGCATGAAGTTTTCCGAGCAATTTTACAAACCAAAGTGAAATAGTCGGTTGACAATGTGCCTTCATACAGTGCAGCAACGATGTCAGCATTAGGGATCTAACCAGATGTCGTTGCGAACTTTAAACCTTTTTCCGAAGTACTTAGAGAAATGAAGAGAAATGAATGTGTTGAGCTAGAGAGATCAGGTTTAGAAAAAGGTCTAAAATTTACGACCATGTGTGTAACACTAGTTACGGTAAACCTAATTTCAAGAAATTTTTCTACTAATATGCACTTGTAAATGACGCAGACGTAGACATATTGTGCATAATAAAGTCTAAAATTAAAATAAGTTTATAATTCCGAACTGTTTGACCGTTTAAAACTCAGAAAATGTATTTAGGGTAGAGATATGAAAGAATTCGTGTCCATATTTTCCTCGTTGACTGTCCATTTAGGTCTTGTGCTACACTAGAAAATTCATAGCAAGGTGAAGTTTTCACGATGCAATATTGCAGCATGCTCCTAAATTGACCACTCCATAAACCCTGGAAAGACTGGATCCCAGGTAACCTACGTGAGCAGCCACCGCTGAACTGCAGTCAGTTAGCTAATCAAAAAGTGAAGCCAAAAATTGCCGACATCAGGTCTTGTCGTCATTTCCCCCAGGCCCCCACGTCGGTTTAGCCGTTAGAGTTAGAGCCGTTAGAAGCCAAAAATGGCCGACATGGAGGGCTTTTAGTTGTTTCCCCCAGTCGCCCACGCGGGTTTGGTCGTTCGTGTTTAGTCCTCTCAGAACAATTTACACGGTGGTTCCAAGGGGTTCTGAACAACATGGGGTTAGTTTTCGACCTCCCAGGGGAAATTCTTGTCGGACTCCCTGGCTAGCCGTGTCTTGGATGGGGACCATACCTTGAAAGTCATAAGTATTTGGTATCCAGGGGGTTAGTTCTAGGTTCCGGTTTGGATTAAGATTAGAGTCGTTTGTGTTAGGGACTGGTTCAAATTAATATGACCGCGTGAGGGACTGAGGGAAACGACCAGAAAGGCCCCACGTCGGCCATTTTTGGCTTCACTTTTGAGTGGCAGTCAGCCTTACAGTATATATAGAGTTCAGTGTGACCGCGTGGGGGACTGAGGGAAACGACTAGAAAGGCCCCAGTCAGCTTTCCAGTTTATCTACAGTTCAGTGGTATATCCGATAAATCACGCACGAGTTTTTGAATTTTCATAAACGAACCTCTCAACACGCTAACTCGTGAAGAAAGTTTGAAAATTAATGTTTTTTAAGCCGAGAAAATTCGACAAGAAAAATGAGCGTGACTTTATCACATAAAGGTACGACGCGGTTATGATTTTTCTTTATATTTTCTTCATAAATTATTGAGTTTTTGAATGCCATTTAAGAATATCATTTTCTTCAGTTGTCTTTGGAAATTGCAGTTGACACTGTATTATGCTTACAACGTTTCATTAGACGTATTCCAGGCATAATTTTCAGGTTTTATTTGACTCGCAGCTAATGCTATGTATAATGTACAAATTAAAATCAAAATGGTGCACTTAAAGTGTCAGTTTGTGTCGGCGTCGCAATTATGCTGGTACCATCTCTCGCTCTTTCTTTTGCACTTCTTTTCCTAAATAAAAAAAAGACAGACAAGGGATAAAACATGAAATATAAAGAATTTCCTTTTACTCGACAAGAGATTTGACTTGAGCGACGAGTAAACAGAGTAACTAAGTTCGATCATCTTTACGGGTTTCCATTTGGAGGATAATTCTCCATGGTTTCATGTAGAACTATCCGGTCGGAGGACCTAACAAGATGCCGGCCTCCTTGGTGGGGACATTTTGTGCAATACAACAGTAATGGGGACCCGCAGTTCAGCTACACAGGTCAGTGAAACGAACAACTCAGTGGTAGTAAAAGGTGGTTATGGTATTTAATTAAGACCACGTTCGTGTCGGTAAATGCCACGCGAAAATTTGACTTTGCAACTGAGTGTTCATATCTAATACATTATAGTGCGACAAGTTTCTCGGAATTTTAACTCTACCTGACCTTGGTTTTCTGTGATATATATTCAAATTCAAGCAGCAAAATCATCTGTTTCGATGTTTAAACCCCGCAGAATCCCAAAAGTAGCGGCCCCATTTACTTTCTTGCGGGCAGGGGCCATTATTTTCCGATGGTTCCAATACGTTAGAATGGAAAAGGAAAATCCTCCGTTCTTGTGTATCCCTCGCTTTAGCCTCAATTCCCTCCCCCACACAAATTCCAGCTACAACTTTAATAGATTTTTTGCCGGATTTTTAGCATGGCGAGGGAAGAAATTTTACAGCTTACCGAGTTAAATAACTGCCAAATTTGTTTTGGAGCTCCGATATCAAAACTCGAGGCTGCTTGAGTATACTTACAATTTTCGTAAAAAAATATAAAATTGCACTACTTTCGGGGTCGCCAGGATTGGGATTCTACAACATGTTAATGCGAATTTGGACAACTGGGCCATTTATAAAACCCAAATAAAATGCACCAGTCGTTCTCATTTAAACGGCTTTTTTCGTCTCATCTAGGGTAGCGAGCGTGAAATATTTCACGGGCGTCTTATTCCACCTCTTAGTGGCCCTAATAAGTACAAATGTATTTTCCTTATGGAAACAAATTGGCGAGCTAATTGGGCTATAAATTGGGCTAAATTGTAGGAACCGTCTTACCTGGTTGGTTTGCTGGGACATCTGGCAAACTGATGTCTTCTGCTGGTTCCTTAGTTGGAACTGATGGCATTTCAATACCCTATAAAGAAATGGTAAATTGAATAATTTATCTGAGATAATTCCAACCGATTTACCATTCATTCTCTCAGAAACATACGTAAATCGACAGCATAACCTGGGAAAAAATTTTCTAAGAATTTGAGATGAACAGAAAAAACATCCTTCTTTAAAATAAGACACTAAATTACCAAAATTATGGTTGATTTCTTGCCCTGTCATCTCTCCAGTAAAAATAAAATCCTACTTGCAGTGCAGGAAAATGCCAGGCGGATTGAAACTCTTTCTAAAAATTCTTATACTACTGAGTTTTGAACTGTCTTGTTTTGAACTGATTTGAGATGAACAGTCGTTCCTTACTTGCATTTTACACTGGCTAATTCGAAACTATTTCTTTCACTAGAGGGACACCGCTGGACAGCAATGACCAAACAGGTTAACAACCAAACGAAACGTGCACCGATATTTGACAAATGTATAATGTAAGATAGCGCGGAAAACTGCGTAATTGAGCAATGAGGGAAATTTAAGATGATACGATGTATATTTTGAGCAATGCCTAGGATGCTGTACCGGTTTTCTAGCTGACCTTCAAAAATGAACTATCCAGCCTTACCTTTGTTAATTCTTCAAGCTCATTTAGGACTGCATCTTCGTCTTCTTGGGAAAGATTTGTTCCCAACAATTCGTCAATTTCCTTAAAGGAGAAAGGGCAGTTCACTCTTAGATCTCTAAATAGGGGATAAACCTGATCAAATGGGGAAAGAGATCATTTCTCTTATTCGGTTAAGGGATCTCAAGAGCAGTCACTCTGGAATATCATATTCTGGGAATTATTTGAACGGGAACACATGCTCACGACCATGAACAGGTACACAAAGTTTCCAAATGAAGGCAACTGAAATACACGATATTGTCAACTCAACTCGGGCTTCAAATTGTTGGAACGTAACCTAAAGTTTAAACTGTATTTTTAAATGTATTTAAAATTAAAGTAATTTAGCTAAATTACTTCCAGATGTCAAGTTGCAGAGCCAGTTGCAAGAGTCAGATGGGCGCACTTCGCTTATATGTTACTATTGTTTGATTCTAAATAGTTTTTTTGGTTACCAGAAAGCCGCACACACGTCCACCAACCAGTGATTTCCACAGAAGAGACACGACTGTCGAAAGAACAGATATAAATTTGAGTGCTCAGAGTGCTTTATTTATCTTCATAGTTCGTCATTTGATAAGGCACAGACGCACTTGCAATCGATCTGTTTGGTCCAAGCGTTTAGCAACAAGATGAAAAACAACTGGCGTATTCTAAAACCTCCAATCTGAATTTCTTCTTGACCACACAGTGGCTTTCAAGCATTTCTCGCGAGTATTGTCTGCGGTTAAAATACCCCCTTATGTATTTAACTTTTATGTTCAAGATGTCTTTTTTTCAGATTCTGCTTTGTCTTATTATTCTGAACCATACAAAAGAAAGCAAATTCTGAAAGGCAAAGTCATCTCTCAACTTAAGATTTAAGTTAAGAAAAGATGAAAACAGTGAATCGGCGACATTTCGATTTTATTACATCATCTTCAGACCAAATAAATTTACATAAGGGAAACTAAGGTTTATATATACATGGGAACTAGTTTCCCTTATGTAAATTGACTTGGTCTGAAGATGATTCTGTAATAAAATCGAAATATCACCAAATCACCGTTTTCATCTTAACTTAAGTCTTAAGTTGAAAGATGACACTGCTTTTCGGAATTTGCTTTCTTTTGTATTTTCTGAAGTTGTCAGCTGGTCATGGATTTTATTCCAAACAACTTCAGAAACTTTTGAAACTCTGGTAAAGTTATTCATATAACCGGTAGACTTTGTATCATACACACGAAACATCGTTTTTCACGTTGACACTAATTCTTCTTTACTGGAAATCGGACTTAGGCTGATCGTTCGGTAGTCTCTCATTCAGATTTTCAACTGTCGCATCTACGCTAAGGCCGCTTATCACGTGATAGCATGCAATCGCGTGATCTTTGTTGCAAGCAATAAAAATCTCAAAATAGGTTGCCTCACGCTGGAGCACGAAGCAACCACGTAAAATCTCACGATTTTACTCAGATCTACACGATTTGCTCAGCTGTGACCTTCCTAGGAGAGCTATCAAGGGTCCATCGAGGAGGCAGTTCTGGCACGGCCAATTCACACCACAATTACCAGATTAATTTATAGCAATGAGAAGTTTTTTAAGGATATATACCTTTTGAAAAGGGTTAAGTAATATAAAGTTTAATAGAAATATAGGAGTAAAACCAAAAGCAAATTCTTACTCTCTGATATTCTATTCCTTCCTGCGTTTCCTCCATAATTTTCTCAACATCCTCAATGGATAACAGCTATAACGACAACAAAATTTGGAACATGATACAGATGTCTCTACTAAATGCTGAACACAAATTTGGTTCATGTGGGAGCTTGGTATATATCAGCTTGAAGAACATTTGCTAGTCATCTAATATATAGTAAGCTCCCATGTGAACCAAATTTATGTTCAGCATTTAGTATTTTCAATCATTATTATTATGATATCTTAGCTCCTGCTTAGGCAGTACATATGATGAACCTGCACCTTTGCTCACCATCTGAGTTGTGGTAGCCCAATGGTTAGAGTGTCTCACCGGTCATCTGAAGGTTATGGGTTCGATTCCTGTCTAGGGCTCAGAAATCATTTTTCTGAGATAACAAACTTGAAGGATGTTTGCTAGTTGTCACATGACTTTATCATCAAAACATACAGTAAATACTTTATAGGTTTAGCAGAGGTTTTGTTCACCAAAACAGAAGCTGGTTTTTGAATGGTTTAAATGACACAAAGAGTGCCTTAATTTGGGGTTATTTTATGGAAAACTTTTACGTACAACATATTTTCATACAACCTCCCGACCAGTAGTTTCAAACTGAAAATATGAATTTTGAAAGGTTACTGTACTAAGGTTCATGGCTTAATTTTCATTACATCACCAACATAACAATATTGTCACATTTCGTGCTTGTGTTAGCTTGGTACATGCAGATTGAAATTGCACATGCATCCTCAAACTTGTGAACTCAGAAATGGTTTCTGAGTTGCTGACAGATGTTGAACCAGCAATCAGAAGGTTGTGGGTTCAATTCAAGTCAGGGCTCAGAGAATGTTTTAAAAGGAGCTTGTGCACTTTCAAATACCAATATGCACGAGAAAGCTCTTTAAAACTTTGATTGCATATTAAATACTCCTAATGTAAAGTGCAGGTAAGTGGCAGTTGGCAATGTTGTGATGCTACCATGTTGTCAGCTATATTACGATGGAAATACAGTTTGGGCAGGTGAGTTGAGCCAATGTTCCAGGTTGGCACTGCTGTTCTAACAGATACAGAGGTAGACACTGCTGAATGCTGATGCTAATTTTCCAAGCTGCTATAGCTTTAAAACCATGCAAATATAAGAAAATTAGCCACAAAGTAGAGCATTCTAACATTTTATTTGATATTTTTAAATTAAGAATTGTAAAAAACAAAAAATGTTGAATCTTATCCACTGCATATATTTAATAAAACATTTCACTTGTGGAAAATTTATTTGAGCATCAAACTGTACCTTGTGCATTTTGTCAAGACATTCATTTCCTACTTTCAAACCTTCAACAACTTTAGACTGGATCTGGGCAAATTCAATATCTTGTACCTATTTGACAAAACATACAATTCACAACTGCTTTTTTTGTTAAGTCTCTGTGAATAATTAATAAATTCAAGACGAAGTTGCAAAAATATCTTTACCATTCGTTCAAGGTTGTCGAGTTGGCCATCTGTTCTGGTAAGCAATTGCTCTTGGAATCGTTTTTTCTTGAGCAATGACCTGGCTTTGCTTTCAATCAAACAATAAAAAAGAGCAAACATTTTCAGACATGTGCCTTGCAAGAGTGACCCAAAGTAAAGGTAAACTAGGGACTGTTAAAGCAGTTATCCTCAGACATAAAGTCATCCTCAGACAGAATGATTCAATCTAAGGAAGACTTTGAAATAAAGTCGAATTATCAAAGTTTCAACAATAGTTTTATCTTGTATTGACTCATATCTTGAGTTTTCAAGATGACATTATTCTTTGGAATATGTTTTATTTTAATTTTATACTTTTTGAAGTTGTCGGCTGGTCATGGTACTTGACTATGCTGTGGCTATTTCAGATCTAATTTTTTTTTTGTCACTTGCTTTAATTACCCATGATACAAGGTATAACAGGAACCAGTCTATTTCATACCAACCTCTTTTGACCTTGTTTAAGCAGTTCCTTGGCAACTTGACGTTCCTTTTCAAGATTTAATTGAATCTAAGTCATAAAGTAGTGAGGTTAGTGTTACAGACTTGTTGATTATACTGAAGTCGATACAACCTCTCCTTCTTGATAATATCTTCATGATTATAAAAGTCAATTACCTGACAAATCTACGTCATTACTTCCTTACAAACAATACTGCTACGTTTTAGTTAAAGACCTAAAAGACAGTAGAAATCAAGGTTACTACCTTTTTCTGATACTGTTTTAGTTTATCTCTTTGCTGCTTCAATGCCTAAAATCACAAACAAAGATTTGTACTGGGAATTCTTGAAATTTTCAATCTCGAAAGAATAAGCAATACCAATCAGTGTAGGCACTGAATAATCTATGTACCAAAATCGCTTTGTCTTGCTCAGTAATTCTAGATTCTGGCTTTTTCTTGCTAAATAACATCCCCATGTTTCGCCAGTTATTAATGGTAACCCGTAGGTTTTTATCGTTGTCAAATTTTTTCACAAATTTTCATTGAGTACTACATCCTTACTGCAAATTACTGCAAATCGTCCGCCATGTTGAAAAAATTATAATATAAACTCCACCCACTTCCACCCACTGGACCCAGGAAGTCATTTCGATTAATAATATAACATTGCGTGAGGAATTAGAGACTACCCAAAACTGAATCAACGCAAATCAAAAACCTCGGAAAAAAATTTCCGATTTCCCTAACAATGGATTTGAACGCATACTCTTTTGCTAACTGCCAGAATCCTCAGCTATTCGACCAGTTACATGGACTCAGACCGCAAATTTAACGAAAATTATCCGTTTGCCACCTAAGTCATCAAGATACACCAAGGAACTTGATTTCCCTTCGATTTTACATCCCCATGCATTTCGAAATACTCTTTGTTCGACTGTCGGATCCGCGTATGACTTGACGTCGGGATTCATGAGCTAAATTGTTCTTCGCTTAAAGAATTAAATTGGTGATAAAAATTATTCGTTCTTCAAGCTTTATGAAAACTCAGAAAAGTTGTGAGTTCCCCAACGGGAATCGAACCCGCGTCTCCCGAGTTCCCCCGGTACCTGCTGTAGCTTGAGATTCGATAGGTTCAATAGAAAACGATGAGCATCACCTCTATAATTTTATTCAGTTACTTTCCATTCTGCAAAGGAATACATAAACACCTTTAAAATCTTGAGTTCTTATAGTAAGAGGGAGGTTTGAGGCACAAAATTAACTTAACAAAATTAACTTAACTTAAAGACTAAACAGTGTTTTTTTATCATTGCTGGCCGTAATTCCGGGGAACTGGGCCCGGACAGCTACCCCGTGGTGACCGCCAGTGGTCCAGACAGATTTTTGCTTTGTTTGTGTTAAGGTCTTAAAACGACCTTTTTTCGCGCGTTCAATGTCACTGTAATTCATTTTGTCATTTAAATTACTGTAATTCATTAAGATTTTTTTCGCGTTTTCGGAATTTTTTCAAGGATTAATGCACAAATCTGTGAAACTCTAGCTATGAAAGCTTTTGATAATGTTAACTTCCTTAGCAACGTCCAAAATAAATGCGTCAAAACTCCCTTAGGCCTTTTTAAGAGAGAAAATTTTAGGCTTTCAAGCTATTTATGCTTTTGATAATTATACCAATCGTAAATAAACTAAACTGCCAGGCTGTAAATTTAAACCATTTCCTGGTCATAGACAACGGCATGAGTGAATAACCAAGACAATATTTAAATCCGTGACCGCCATTGCACTGACATTTTGATGATTTTGTACGTCATCGCATGACTAACGTGAATGATATGAATGCAGATTAACCAACCTATAGGAATTAACGCAACAGAGAATTGTTTGACTTTATATGAGTTTTTTTTTATTTTTTTTTCAGTCCTTCGGCTTTAGTTGCCTTGTCTAACTATCATATCCGTTTCACTTGATCCCAGAACGAAAAATAATTATCTTGTAATTGTCGTGACATCGGTGCTGATCTCAAATGACCGGACGGAGATTCACCAGCCAATCACGAGACAGTTTTTAATTAGCTGAAGAATAATGTGCATATCTGCCTTTGGGAAATAATTGTTGGGTATAACTTGGAACAAAAGTGTTATTGAAAAGGAATGTGTGGTAAAAGTTACTGGAGCCCAAAATTAGAAAAGATAACGAGCGGTATTGTCTCACCCTGGAGATAGCTATGGTTGCTTGATAATGCTCAATAGCCGCGTCGAACCTTTAGGACTTCAAGTGGAGCATCAAACAAATATGGCAACCAAAAGTAAAGACGAAGAAGACGAAGGATTTGACCTGAACTCTGTCGAAGATGGCAATGGTAACGAAGATGGAGGTAGGCCAGTTATATTAAATGTGAGAGTGTGTTGGTTAATTAAACTTATGGAGCATTCTTACCGTTGCTAACAAGCAAACTGTGTGGAGAAATTACGACCTACGAAATAGTACAGTGACTTGTGACTGTAATGTGCCTATTTGCCGGTTTTAATCTTTACCATCAAATTCACTTTGCCTCAACCTTTTTTCGCTTGTGACGGGAGTTATCCATGACAACAGTTAATTCTGCTTTTTTTTTTGCACAGGTCTCGGTAACAGTCGAAGCAACAAATTTTTTCAAGGTCTGCCAAGTCATATTGCGAAAAGGAATTTCGTAGGTTCCCAAAGTTCAACGGACCCAAAGAAGCCAGGGTCTTCGTTGAGAAGACGAACGGGGTCCCGGAATCGATCGCGGCGACTACAAGATCAAACAGACGGCGGACAAGTTATCGATATTGAAGATGACGAGGTCGAGGACAACGAGTTGACTCAAAGTAATTCGTACAAAGCCATTGCGGCCCCCATGGCAACGAAGCGAAGTGTCAGGTAAAAGTCTCCCCATAATAATAACAAACACTGGGGTTTCATTGACAGCTTTTAGATTTAATAGCAGTGCATATTTGATAACAGACAAAATCTAAACAAATAATTTTACGAAGACAGGGTACAGTGACCGAGTTTACCAAAGCAGTCGGAGAGCGATTAACACTTTTCGGTCCGACTGTTATTATTCTTCCTGTGGTTATGTGAGACCATTTTATGGGTCAAGTCAAGGTGGAGATATCTTGGACAGAAATGGTCGAAGACCTAACTGTTTTTGGTTCGTAACCAACTTCCATTATTTTAATCTGGCTATTTGCAGACGATTTTACTTGTCAAGAGGAGATGTTTAGACAGGAAATGGTTAAGAGGAAAGGTGAAAAAATGTGAAGTTTTAAGTGTGCATCAAAGGAAAGGATTTAACACATTGTGTACCATTTTCTCTCCCTTTAATGGATAAAATTGTCAGATGTTTGACAAAGTAAAATAATAAAAGGGCCATTTTTGACTGTTTAGGTCCCCAATAGATTAAGAAAAGAGATAGGCAGATAGGGTTTATTATTGAATTTCAGTGTTATAAATGATGTGCTGTGTTGGAAGTCTTTTATTAAATTAGAAGTGGCTTAAGGGTTTTGTACTGCCAAGAAATACATAAATAAGCCATAAGCTGTTTCTGATCTGTTGACTCATTGCATACCAAAGGCTCTCCCATTGACAAGCACATTGGTCTGGCATTAGGCAGAGTTGTATAGTGAGAAAGGCCTCCTTTTTTGCTGTTTGTGTCTACAATTGGTTGATAATAGCATTAAAAGTGGGCTTCACTTTAAAAGGTAGTTAGCTTGGAATCTTGGATGACTTTTTTGTTGCTATCACATGGCTTTTACAATCAAATAAAACAGTTTAGATTGTGTAACCATGCAAATTGTACAACCACACAAAATATAGCCATTAAATACACATTCCTAGCCTCCCTTAAATAATATGGTGTTTAGTACTGTTACCTGGTTTCCAGGACAAAGGCCCCTTAAGAAATTTGTGGATCTATCCATGTAGTATAATGACTCCATTTACTTCCTCATTTTCCCCTCCTATCCACCTTGTACTGTGAGCTGAGGAATGCAAATCCAGTTGAATAGACATGGCTTCTACTCAGTTTTTAATTTCTTTACCGGTACATGGTACTTGCAGTGATGTTAGATAAAACTTTTTGGATGTGTTTCATTCAAATATCATTATGCCACAGGTCACAAATTTGGAATTAAGTTTAAGACAATTTTTTTGTTCTTGTTTAGAAATGCTCGAATGACACAACAGACTTATTCCAAAAGTTTATCGTGCTGGAAAGCATTCAAGTTACGCACAGCAATGGTAAGGCATTTGAAAGCCTGAGTTATTCTGCATTTGGTAAATGAAATTAAAATCACACACAGTGACCACATACAGTTTCATTTCAACTGAGCCTTTGATAGTTTCACTGTTCATAACTTCAAACAGATATCACTCAATAAAGTGAGATTTCTTGGTTCATCAGGAGATTTTAAAAGGTTAAAACCTGTCTAAATTAACCCATTAACTACCAAACAAGATCACTATCTACATATGCAAATAATTTGTTTTTGTTATAAGGGAGCCACCCCAACCTTAAACCTGGATTTTTGCAATTTATTCTGGCTTATGCCTGATGATTTTATTGGTCAAGAGGAGATAAGTCCACTGGCTTGAGAATCAAAAGATAAACTTATTTATTAGTGCAACAGTAAATTAAAACAGCCATAGCAAAATCATATTGAAAGTACTGGTTGTTGATGGGAAAATATTATTGGTGAAATTTTAGGACTTTACCAGGCATTGGTTGATCCTTAGAGGAGTAAAATCATCTTGGGTTAGCAAGAGTAAAATATTAAAGTACACCCTTGTCCCTTAACCTATTAAAGGGTATGGATGTGCTTTAGCATTTCACTGTGGTTAATGCCAGCCAATTTTACTCGTCAAAGGGATGAGCTTTGCATGTTAAATGCTTAATGGGTTAAAATTATAGCAGCAAAATCAGTAGTCAAATTGATAAAAAAAACCCTTTTCAACCTGTATTTCAACTTAAGGAAGTGACATTTTGACCCAGCCTTTTGTTTTATTAAGTGGTGGCACCTTACAAAACAGTCAATCAGAGAAGGAGTCCATTCTGTGGAGTTGTGGAAAGGCCATTTGAAGGAGGTTGAAGGTACCTTTGCTTGGTTTCAATGAAGTTTAATTTGCAATATTAGTATGCAGTGTGCAGTTATATAAATTGCACATTTTTCTCCATGATAAAAGCTTTAAAATCTAAGTATTTATGGCTAGAATTGAAAGGTGAAAGGTGCAGCATTTGCATAACAGGTACACTTAACCAATAGTGTATATAGCAGTTACTTTTTTAACTTACTTTTTTAGACTTGGCTAATTAGGTAAACTCAACTGTAACACTGCTTACCATGTATTACATGAAATGCAATGATCTCTAAAATGCTAACTCTGAATTTTGCTTGATCCTGAGGTTTACCCTGAAAAAATATCTTTTAAATATAAATAGAATTAAAAATTTTCCTCTCAGCGGTTAAAACCAGCTATTACATTTTATTCTGAGTAATACAGATTAGTAAGAGCTCAATACAAACTTATGAAAATAATGAGTACTAAATTGCTCTAGTAGTACGTGTTAAAAAGTGTAATCAGTACACAAACGTAATGATAAATAGCAAAAATATCTCAGTTGTAATAACATCAATCCATAGTGTGACTATCATATTTAGTTTGCATAAAGAATTTTTGATAATATATACTGGCAGTATATAACACTATAACATACTGTTACATTGTAAATATTCAGTTACATTATTCTGTATCCTTAAAAATATGTTTTGACATGTGATTGTAATAGCTCTTACGGTTCATTTTTTTTGTTTTGTCATAGGTCAATTTGGCAATGGTGTTCTTTCATTTTTCTTGTTTCTAAAGTGGTTGATGTTCCTGGACTTGCTTATCTTCATGATTCAGTTTAGCTTCATTTCTATCCCCAAGCTTGTCTTACCTGACCCAGATACAAACAGGACCAACAGTACAACTTGCAAGATTAACCAGAATCCAGACTACACAACTGGCAGGGGAGTTGGAAATTTGATTGTGGACTTTATGACAGGACAGGTTAGTTGGTTTCTGCTGTACATTTACATTTACAGTGAGGAAAACAAAGTTAATATCAAAAATTTACTGGAAACTGTTCTCAGGCATATTAAATTATATGTAATATTCTTTGAAATCTATAGTTGCTTAATTTCATGTCCAAAATCAGCACAGTATTGGTTTCAGTAATAATGTTAGTTTACATTTGTAATGGCATTATAATGTAGTTAATGTATTGTTTAAACTATCAATATCAAATTGAAGGGGTTGGGAAACTGCTAGAACTTGGGAGTGGAAACTGACATTTTGAGTGAAGGCCCTTCATCACCACATTTCACTCCAACAAAGGCCTTTCACTTGAAATATCAGTTTTTCTACTCCAAGTTCTGGCAGTTTCCCAACCCTTTTGGTTTTTTACAAGTTATTTGTACTGCTTACAGTATGAAGTACCCAAATTTAAATCTAACTAGCTTAATGTACTGTTTAATAAATGAGCAGCAGTGTTTTATCAGGTTTAAAACCAGGAGGGCATAGCCTGAGTGGTTTTTGACCTGATAAGACACATTCTGCAAGTTTATTGAACAGCTTCAAAAATGAACCCCCAAAAGCATGTCCCTGTGGAGTCCAAACAATGGCTCACATTGTCAGAAAAAAGTATTAGCATATGAGAAACACTAGTTGTGTCTTATTAGTATTCGTTATATAAAGAATACTAATGAGGTGTGTTTTATCAAATACAAAGTCCATGCTTGCAACGTATTATTGGTGGCTTAATAGACTCAAATGCTCGTGAATTATTCATGAGTTTTTGAATAACAATATACATGCTTTTCATGATAATAAACAGCACCTAAAATAAAGCTACCATGTTGATTACAGCATGATGCTAAACAGGAGATAAATTATGTAGGACTACTAAATGTATTTGAGTTCAGTAGACAGGAAATAGTCATCTGTTCAATTGACAATAAGCTTTGTTAATTTTTATCAGTCATTTCATCTCCATCAACCCATGTTCTGTTTTTTTGAAGGGTTGGATCAATACTACCATTATGTTTTACAGTAGCTACCCAGCAGCTTCTCTTGTCGGTGAGGATGATGTTACCTATAAACTTCCATTGGCTTACCTCCTGGTTGGTGCAGTATATCTTGCCCTCAGCTTGCTTTTGATGGTAAACAGGTACTGTCGATAAATACCTTGTGTCAACCGGAATAGAATACATTCAATGATAATAACTATGATGGTTAAGTCCCTTCATTATTTAACCCATTCATTAAGAAAGTTCAAAAGAAATGAATGTTTAATCAATATCTGTAAATCGGATACAGAATCGTCCTGATTTACATAAACTTTTTCTTCAATATACTGAGCTAAAATCACTTCAACTTGAACAGTAGTTTGAAAACATGGCTATTTAGATGCATCCATTTGATAAGTAAGATAAAGCGTTTGCATCCGATCCGTATCTGATTTACTACAGCTTGCTTGCAACTCACCTTGTAAATCATATACGGCTGCTCGTGCTTTATCTATTACTTATTGTTATTATTATTGTTACAAAGACGAGGTAGACCCAGACGTCTGGTTGTCAAGAAAACCGACATCCCCGGGGCATAATATTATAAATTCATCAGGCCATAAAAGTCGAAGGATCTATCCAAACTGAAGATTTTTTTTCAGTGAAACTCTAGAAATGAAGGGTGTACTTGATAAATTGAACATCATTTCAGACTTTCTAATTCTTAACCTTGTATATAATTAATTGCCTTTATCCACCTTTTCTTGTTTTAACGTTCAGATAACATATATGTTGTTTCATAAATATGTTGTAAAGGAATTTGTTGAATATTAATGCAGGACCCCACTGAAAAACATGAAAGTGATGTGGATATCCTGAATAAAGATTATCATCATCATGTTTGGGGTTAAGGACTTTGACTGCGCATGCCTGCTACTCAAGCTTGTAAACTCAGAAAAGTGTCCAGAGCCCAGGTCATGAATCAAACCCATAACCTTCTGATCGCCGGTGAGATGCTCTAACCTTTGAGCTACACAAACTCATATGGTGGAGCAGAGGTTATTTATCATCCTGGCTTTTAGTTGACCTGTACTTGGATCTGTGTATTGCTGACTGCAGTCTGAACAAATCGTTGAAACCCTTTCTTGGAAACGGTTGCCTTATGGCAACATGTATGTTATCCATTCTGTTAATTGAAGTTGCATTATTGTAACCAGTACATATAGACGTGGGAAGTGTGTGCGTACGGAATTTACGCATGTGTGTACAGAATTTACGCACAAGTTGGCATCTAAGCAATTAAACGAGTTAGATTCCTGGTAGAAACAAACGACTGGATAAATATTGCACGAAAGCACTGCATATGCTGTAGTTTGTTTATTTTAGATGTACTCAGATTTTATTTATTGATGAGAAAGTGTGAAAAAGCCGTTTCTTGTTCCTGTTTGGACGAAACAATTTTCCCACCCGTGAACAAGTCGTTTCGTGTTCTTGATTGGTTGGGGAAAAATCTAAAATATTTTCACGCGATCAATTTTACCTGTCTAGCTTATCACGAATGAAATAAATAGGCATCCTATATATTACATCAGTATGCGGTGTTGTTTAACAGTACTTGTCTAATACAAAGTATCAAATTATTTCAGCCTGGCAAGGAACTTTCAGCAGAGTTATATCGAAGGTGGTGGTCAGTTTTATTCGTTCTGCAACAAGGTTTTTGCCTCATGGGATTTTTGTATCACAGACGAGAAGACAGCCAAAATAAAAAGTCAGAACTTCATCAATGATATAGAGGTATTTGTGTTTAAGTTCGTAATCTTGATTCCTTTGCTCCAGTTTCCTAAACTGCCTACAAAAAATAAGTTGATCAGTCAAATAACACCAAAAGACACCAAAGGTTAAGCAGAATTACTTTTAATTGGAATAGGGAACACTTGCTGAACTCAAACGCCTGGAAGAAATCAAGAGTCGATCCAGTAAGAAGAAGCTCAAGCTGTACTCTGTGAGATTAATTGTCTCACTAGTTGTGTTTGGAATCCTCGCGGCATCTATTTATGGCATTTTTTTAACCACAGAGATTGCTCTTAAAGCAGCAGGGGTAAGACTCAGGTTGTTTCTTTGTAATAAGCCATTTTCTTTTTCAAGAGAGCATAAAGAGGATACTCGGTAACAATTGAATAATCTTGCAAATTCCTTTGTCGTGTGTGGTAGCAATTTGACAAACTAAGGGTTCAGTGAACGTAACGACGGTTTTTGTTGGGGAAGAGACACCGGAACCATGTCCGGCTATTCTAGTTTTGGTCTCAGCTATTTTGTCTTAGCGGCAAGCTCTACTAAATGGTTGATGTCTTCCTCACGGAGATTTAGGTCCCGGCTATTATCTTTGGGGTCCCTATTAACGGTAAATAATTATGAGACCTATTTTGCCAAATAAGGTCAATGGAACAGACAAAGTACCAGAGCGAATTGTAAGTTAAAATTGCGCTGCTACTACAACAGTTTTACCAGTTTAAAAAAGGTAAAATCTATTGCATTGTATTTCATTTTATTCGGTTAAAGCATTGTAGTGGCTACTAGTAAGGCTAAAGTAGTTGGGACACGTTGAAAATTGCATTACTTCTCAGAAATATGGCCAGGAAAACGTTAAAGCCCGTTTTTAGCCGCCCCCCTTCCCCCATTTCACCGATGTTTTATACAGACAACTTGTTCACTTCGTTTTAGAGTGTTCAATTGACAATAGAGTGTTCAATTTCAATGGCAGGCTATCTTTTTACCTGGTAAATCATGATTATGAAATGAAAAATCTACCATTCCCGAGTAACTGACCTCTGGGAAAAACATATAATTCCTTATTGTCGCATATTAGATATTTTATATGATGAAACAAGGAACATACTCCGACGAACATGTTTCTCTTAAAACAAACCGAAAATTGTCACGGTAATAATCCAACTTCATTTCAAAGTCATAGTAAAGTCCTGGCTTACGTATCTCAGGTGCTAAGTGTGCGAATTGCGGTTCCTCTGAGTATGTTTTAATCATAGAGATCAGGCATTGTACCCAAACGTCCCTCAACCGCAGGTAACAAATTGAAAGGCCGCCGTCTTGGATAAATTGGGGACCAAACCACTTCACTTTTGTCCTTTTTTTTTTAAAAAAAAGAAAGAATAAATGAATTTGACTTGTTTTAACAAAGTAAATGATATTTTTTAGTAAACTCGTGAACGAGAATGATGGGTAAACTCACGAACGTGAACTCTAGAATAGACGGTAAACGGCCTGGAGACGATCGATTGGCCCCCAATATACTCAAAATGGCAGATGTTCAATTTGTTACCAATTTTCGGCCCCCATGCCTTCTCTAGTTTTATGTGATCTCTATGGTTTTAATCTCGTACCCAGATCCATGTTGCGTGCTCTGTATCTTAAAATTGTTTTCGGGTAATGGTCTGATGTGATCGTTTGGTACGTGCCGTGGAGGACATTTTAATCATTTCCCCGCTAGATTGCTAGGGTAGTTGATTCCCAACAAAAGGTCTTAAAGTTATATTTTTGACAGCTGGTTATGGAAGAGTCTAATGTAGGGCTTCCAGTTTATTAGAAATGTTCCTAAAAATTAACCCTTCTGCAGAACTCTCTTTAGCCTTGTTGGTAATTGTATAATTCCCTGTTATTTTAGGAAAACACTGATAATGAAGTGATTAAAACGGTAAAGCGATATGCTCCTTCATTGACCATCTCAGCTTTGAATTTATTCATTCCACCTGTATTTGCTTTTCTCTGCAAGTTTGAGGAGTATAGTCCAAGTTTTGAGTTAGCCATGAATCTGTTTAGGTAGGTAAAATCTTCCATACATACTAAACCCATATTGATTGGAGGGGTGTCCGAATTTGCCCGAACTCAACGCAATTTGTTATACTTGATCAAATTTTACCCGAATTTAATGCACCATGGTTAATAATACCGAATTTCATTGTGTTTGGGTGTTTTGAAATTCGGAAATTTTAAAGCTTATTTTGAAGCCCACGTTAAACATCCTGCCATTTTCTGGCAAAAAAAGTATTTTCTATTCTGCTTTGTATTATACTGCCAACGCTCAATACCATAACGAAGACCCGAAGGGCAATTTTGTTCCAAGTCTTGTTTATTCTTTCTATAGAACCGTACTGTTGAAGTTAGCTTCTGTGACATCCTTTGTAATAACACTGTTCATTGACGCTTCCAAATTGGAGGGTTGCGATATTGTAAGTATTATTTTGTTGCAAACGGCTTTTGACCTTGTAGCTTAGGGGCCGATTACATGAGACCTGCGCAAACGTAGACCGGTACGTAAGTGGAAATTTTGGATAGTGTTTGCATGAAATCGGAATAAAAGTAAAGCTAGATTCATGCTGGTATTTTGAACTGTTCTCAGTGTCCTCGTTTCTGTTTACGATAGTTTTCATCTTCTTCGCCTTCATTATCAGAATTCGTGCTTTCACGAAGAACACTTTGCACCGGTATCAAGTCATTTGCGTCGGTCCAGCATCGGGAATGAGTCAGGACGATCCGACGCGATTTTTCAAACCGGCGTCATGCCAGCTAAAATAATAATTTGTATGGGAGTGAACTCAATTCGTGTCGGTCTGTCGTCGAATCGGTTTCATGTTGTCAGCCTCTTATTGATAACAATATTGTTTTGAGTTGGTCAGAACTGTCTTTTCTTTTGGTTATTTTCATCCAATTCGAGAATTTTGACTTGATTAAATGCCTTACATTAATTTACTCCATGACTATAGCTTACATTAAATTCTTGATGGAAACGTCTAATGTTTTCGCTCACTCCTCATTTTACACTGTTTTCGGAGGCGTAAATCATTGTGAAGAGGTGCTGGTTTGGAAAAAATTTGATAAGTATTTCTGTGTAAGTAAATTTTTAACATCAGCGCCCGCGTTGCATCGTATCGTTGCTATCTGTATTTAAATGAGCGCAGAAAGTTAAAGGGTGCGTAGACTGCCAATATTATGTGGCACAATTCTGACGTTTCGAACAAAGGCCCTCCTTCGGAGAACGAAACGTGTTTAAATAAGCCTTTTTGTCGACTATTTTGGAGATACAGGCAGTTTTAGCCAAGTAAATCGATAGAAAAGTTTATTTATTACAGGATGATTCTGGTTTGGCGATTAACAGCTACAATTAGATCAGCCGGTATTTTTGGGGTGGGAATCATAAATTAAGTAATAGATAAAGCATGATCAGCCGATCTGTACCTGATTTACAAGGCGGGCTGCAAGCGAGCCGTAGTAAATCAGATACAGATCGGATGCGAATGCTTTATCTTACTTATCAAACGGACGCATCGAAATAGCCATGTTTTCAAACTATTTTTCAAGTTAGAGTGGTTTTAGCTTAGTAAATTGAGGAAAAAGTTTATGTAAATCAAGACCAAATCTCTTACAGATATTGATTAAACATTCTCATTTTCCTCATGAATTATTAATGAGTTCGATAGGGAGTATTATTAGACAAATGGACCGGTTACGGTTACACTAGCATATATGAAATTTTTGTACTTCTTGTCCCTTCCTTCCCTTGTTTTGAAATATATTTAGCCCTTCCTTTAAATTTCACTTGTTGCCTTGATTTCTTCCATAGTGTTGGGAGAACCAAATCGCTGCGCAAATGTACATGTTGGTTTGGCTTGATTTCATCTTTGTATTACTAACCACAGTATTTGTGGAATCAATAATCAGGTGAGCCAGTGAGACCGTTTCCCAGGTTCAAACCATTTACTTTGCTAAATACGAAGTATTTTGTGGAATGTTTGTTATCTGACCCATACGTTCAACCCGATTTTAATGTTTTCCAGTATTTATGTGACGCACTCTGATGACCTCGTAACGTGTTTGTAACATTGTCAGGCTCCTTTTTGACCATACAAGAATAATGAGAAAAGTGCTCCAAGCTCCCGAGTTTGATATTCCAACAAATGTGTTGGAGCTGGTCTATGGACAATCATTGATATGGTACGAAAATCCTGGTTAATTTATACTTCGGAAGTTATGTAATGTATGCAATATGGGCATCTGATGTGAGTTCTATTAACGTTGGACGCGAATACAGTGTATTACTTATCCAAGGAGTGTATTTTGATTGCTGACTATTTTGTGGATATACAAGTCGTTTAAGCTGATCATATTGAAGGAAAAGCTTATGTTAAGATGATTTTTTATCCGATTAACAACCACCGGTTAATTATCAATTTCGTACATGTTTTCCTCGTGAATTATTCATGAGTTGGCTTAGTGCTATTTACAAAATAAGTGACCGTTCTGTATCGGGGTATACAGTGACGAGGCGAAGCCGAGTGACGGTGTCCCGATACAGAACGGACACGAATTTTGTAAATGACTTCTAAAACGTCCCATATTACTACATTTGACATTAATA
>JBAHVQ010000456.1:1538589-1556848 GCA_036872915.1 Nanipora kamurai | reverse complement strand
ATAACCGTAAAATTTCAATTTGAGTGCGCGAAAGCCGATGCAAAACTTGTTGATACAGACACTAGTGTCTGTAAATGCGATGCAGAACTAATGTTTATTTAATCAATTCTGTAGCGAGGAATATAGAAATTGATTAAACCTTGTTTTCTTTTGAATTTCCCTTATGAATTATTAATGAGTTTTAGAAGTACCATTTACCAAACGAATGGTAGTTCTGCAATGGGATTTGTAAAACACCTTAAAAAAATTTATGACGAAAATTCAAAAGAAATTGATGTCTAATCAATACGTGTAAATGTAATACAGCCACCATCAGATATGTTTCAACTCTCAAACTCAAACACTCCAATTGAGCTTTTTCCGAGTTAAAATAACTTCACAGTCATCGTTTCACAAGTATTTTACAACATTTGCGTCGGTGTAATATCCGATACGACACCACCGCTCATGTTGTAAGTAATACATACAGACACGAGCTCCAGACGGGGCTCGAACCCGCAACCTTCAAAATGCTAGCCAGACGCTCTAACCATTGAGCCATTAGAACTCAGGTGGTAGAGCAAGGTTACTCACGGTATTTAAGCCTGGGGACGAGCCAATGACTTGCTGGACTGCAAGCTGTTGAGTTCTGGTGACTCAATAATTAGAGCGCCTGTCAAGCAATCAGAAGGTTGCGGGTTTGAGTTCCGTCTGGAGCTCAGAGTTCTTGTTAGTCCATGGCATTCCACAGTTTGACCAGCAAGACTTCCTAAGACTTTAAAAAGAAATCAATTTCACTTGGGAAAAATGCATTGTGTATCAATTTCACTTAGGAAGAAGCATTGTGCAGCAGTACTGTCAGTAAATATGACACAGAACAAATGTTTTTAATCAGGTCTGTATAATGTTTACAGACGCTGATTAATCATTACTTTCCTTTAGGTTTCTTCTTATGAATTTTCAATTATATTCATGAATTTTAGAATTAGTATTGCTTTACATTCTGCAAGTGGTATACTATTAAACGTTCAGCTGCGATACAAGTTATTAATTATTAGATTATTGCAGTTCCACACTCAAGTTGGATTACTTTTTGTAGAGTATTAACGGTTTTAGTTCACATGAGTCAGTTTGGCATGTTGATTATTGACGACTTTTGAAGTTCATTTGAGTTTTAAACTGAAATTGTATAGCAGCATTCAATGCAAGTTTCATTCGTTTTTCACCAGGATTGGGTGCTACTTCTCTCCTTTGATGGCAGCCATGGGTGTCGTCAAACTGTTCATCTTATTCTATGCCAAAAAGGTATTCTTCTGAATTCTGATTGTTCAATTCTCAACTGCTGTACCGTATCGATGTGGTCACTTTTTTAATGACATGGCATTATTTTTTCTCCTACTTTAGATAAGTTTGATGTTCAATTGTAAGCCATCGTCCAAACCTTACAACAGCTCTCGTGCGAACTATCTCTTCACCATGTTGCTACTACTCTCTTACCTAATCTGTCTGGTCGCGATAGGGTATTCTATAACAAGGTGAATTTAAATTTCGTGGTTAAGATTTAACCAATCCATCACATATCACTTCCTTCGATGAAACTTGGGAGACTGATACATATTAACACAAAGGTGATTCGTTATAACTGTGTTATGTTGTGTTGCAGAATCAAGACCTCGTGCTGTGGACCGTTCAGGTAAGGAATTTCTAAGATTTCCTCGCGGGGGTGCAAAAGGTATAAGATGTCTTTATATTTATACTACATAACTCTATCAGCTACGTAAGCTGTTCTCCCTAGAGGTCCAGTTGGGGTTATCCTTCATGGGTCTTGTGTTCCTACAGGAGGAAACCGGAGTATCCGGTCGGTATAAAACTCAATTGCTTTCGCGACTGGTAATTCAAATTGTTTCAAGCATTCAGCAATGGATGGTCCGGCAGTTGAGAAAATCTGAAACGGGCATACGCTGCAGTCCAGTAGCACTCTTGTGCACTTTCACAGTGTACAGGACATCTTACTTTCCCATGCCGATGGTGTTGGAAACGTAGGATGTCGTGACTTCGTACGCTGTCTTTCGTGACGGTACTTTAAGCCTCATTTCCACTAGCGGAATTTTCTGCACGCATTGCTTTTTCCTTGTTTCTCATTGGCTGTTGGGAACTATTTGGTTCCCGAGAGCCAATGACAAACAGGAAAAAGTCCATTGGCGCGGAAAATTCCGCTGGTGGAAATCACGCTTTACATTGTTATGAATGTTAACCACAAATGTGTACATTTGTCCCTCACGTCCGCAGCGGAAACAGGTCTTAACATTACCCTTAGTTCGGTGAAGATGGTTTACACCACCTCTTGAGGACCCATCCTCGTCGCCAGTTGTAGTGTCTACGCCTTAGGATGGCTCTAGATTGTTCGGATTTACAACAGCTTCCAGATTACTGCTACATGAAGAAGACAAGCCCCTTCCTTGTATATTCATGTACATATTTATATCCTACTAACTAGATACCAGTCTATCTATGTATGTAATTACAAACACTTCACTCGTGTTCTCAGAAAAAACATTTCGGAGTTCCAGACGGGAATCCTATTTGCAATGGTAACAACTGAATGCGAAATCCGCAACCGTGTGCAGCTCACCATCTGAGTCTGGCTAGCTTAACCCTTTCCTATCCGAGGACTTTCCCCTAGACAAGTAAAATCGTTTGGCGTTGGCCAGAGTTAAATACTAAAGTCTCCATAGGTCACTGAGGACCTATATGGACAGGAAGGAGTTAAGGAGATAGGTTTTAAACCCATGTTAACTCTTTCCTGTCCGAGGACTTTCCCTTGACGCGTAAAATCCTCTGGCGTTAGCCAGAGTTAAATACTAAAGTCTCCATTAGTCACTGAGGACCTATAGGGATAGGAAGGAGTTAATGGTTAGAACGTCTCACCGGTCATGAGAAGGTTACGGGTTCAATTTCCCGTCTGGAGTTCAGTAATCGTTTTTCAGAGTAAAGGAGCTTGACGAACGTTCGCTGGTCATCTGATATATACCAAGCTCCCACATGAACCAAAATTTGTGCTCAGCATTCAGTGTGTTCATTGTTATCATATCGTAGCTTCCGCTTAGACAGTACATATGACGAACCTGCACGTTAGCTTACCATCTGAGTCTTGGTAGCTCAATGGTTAGAGTGTCTCACCGGTCATCAGAAGGTTGCGGGTTCGATTACCGTCTGGCGCTCAGAAATCGTATTTCTGAGAACACGAGCTTGACAAAAGTTTACATGTCTTGTACGTTGTTATCTTACATGAATTGTGCCTAAATTTGGGATATTTTTCCATTTTTTAGTAATAGTTATTGTGATGATGGCAAGCGAATGTACAATGTGGTCCCAGATGAAATCGAGACTTGGCCACAAGTTCTTCAAGACATTCTCCATTATATCGGAACTGTCTCATTCATTTTCCCTTTTGCCATTATTCTTTGGTAAGTTTATTATTAAAGTGAAAGATGCATTAATTTCGACCCGAGTTTAAAGAAATAGTAGTTACTGTTGTTGATGACTAAGTATTGATTATATAGCATTTGCGTCTAAAACTTATTCGTAATTTACAGAGGGTGAAATTCCCAACGCAGCCAGGTGAAAATGAGACATGGTTGGATTCTAATCTGGCTTGAAAAGTTCGTGAACGTAGCTTACAAAGCTACAGTTCATGACCCAGTAGACGGTAACTTTGTCAGCTACATTCAGGCGCGTAGCTATGGGGGAACAAGTGGGGGCCTCCCCAAATCCCCTCTTGTCCCCCACTGCTCTCCGTACTGGTTTCTATAAAATTTTCTTGTCATTCATGTCCAATGACTTACAGTATATGCAAAAACGATTAAATTAATAACAATATAACTTTAGTTCTTCGAATTAATAAACAAATTTTGATGATTGAAACACTGATACTTGTTCTGCATGTCTAATTAAACATTTAAAAATATACACCGGCATTACACCGGTAGCTTTTTCACACTGGTACCTGCCCTTCCAAAATAGAACTTGCCCCCCCTAGATTTCTTACTATGGCTACATGTCTGGCTACGTTTAAAACAAGTAGAGTCAAATAATGGGTGTCTGTTGCAGTGGGTTGTTGGATGTTACAGTAAAATCAAGTCGTATACCCCGAAAACCTTCTGGTCGTGTATCTTGCGCCATTGCTTTGACTTGGTTTAAGTATATTTCATATGTTCAACTTTAGCACTTAACAGACATAAAAAGACTTTAGCTTAGGAATTGAAACTGGATGAATTTGTAGAATTTTGACAAATGTTATTGTAAAGTATTCATTAATCTGACTGTATTTCGAGTATGAACAGGTTATATTGTCTAAAGTGTTCGCGGCAAAAGACACATTCGCGTGTCCCTAGCGGGCAAACAACAGAAATGTCAATATAACTCATTAATTTATCAAGTTTTCACGGAATTTAAGCATATCAGCCAAAAAAAAGCACGCTAAAGACGATACCTTGATTATCATTGGTCGAAAGGGATCAAGTTGGTCCGTGACAACATTTTAAATGATCTTGGCTACGTATGTGTTACTGATCAGAGTTTTCAAAGAGACTTTCTGTGTCTAACCTAAGACGGAAAGCGCAGCGCTACATCTGCCTGACATACAAAACTATTGAAATTATCTCTTCTAGTTTATTATTGTATTACTTCCGATCCATGAACAAGGCCCACCAACACATGATAGACATGTTGAAGGATCAACTAATACTGGTGAGTGAACTTATCCTGTTGTCGTAGTGGGATATCGGTGTTCCATGGTAGGTAGGTTGTTTTAATGAGAGCTGCTGGCGGCGCGTTGGTAGCGCACGAGTTTTTTCACCACCGTGACTAGGGTTCGATTTTTCTCTGTGCAATTGTCCGATGATGTTTAATGTGTTTACTTAAATAACACGTCAATCAACATGTACCAAGCACCACAGGTATTCTCCTGATTATTCCGTTTCTTCTTGTTATAACACCTGGACTCATCAGGGATCGCTCTTACCGTACAATACCACCAGGTAGAAATTTAAATGTTATTGTCAGGATTAAAAGGTACGAACAAAGATGCTTTACTTATCTTTAAAGTGTATATGAAGTGAAAATTAAGTTTTTCTCATATGAAAGAACTCTTGAAATTATAACGCAAGATCTTTTCCACTTTTTCCATATCTCACTTCGTTCTTGAGATATTAAGATTTATTTGATTTATAAATTACATCTTGCTTACGTCATACTGTATAATGAGTTATAAAAAAATCACGCATATCTTTGAAATTATTCTATTAAATCACTAGAAACTTTGTCTGTTTACTGTTACGAGGCAAGTACACCAACATTCACAGTTCCATGTCACATTGTTCAATAACTTCAACAGTACTGCTCGTTTTACAACAACTCATTATGCACCGTGACGTACGCAAGGTGTTATTTACACATCAAACAAATCTTAATATGTCAAGAACGAAGTGAGAGATGTAAAAAGTACAAAAGATGTTGCGTTACAATTTCAGAAGTTCTTTCGTATAAGAAAAATCTAATTTTCACTTCCTATACACTTTAAAGAGTGTGTCACCCCAAAATCTTTTTTAACTCCAAAAATTCACTCATTTCCCGGAGAAATATTTTGTTCATTTTGTTGTATTTTCTCTGAACCCCGGCATTTTATGGCTCGTCAAAGTCAGGAAAACACCGTCGTTTTGATACACAACCGAGCTTTCTTGTAAATTAATTTGTGATGTCTAAGTAGGAAAGGGCTCATTCTCCTGGCAAGCTCGGTTGTGTACCAAAATAACGGTGTTTTTCATTACAACACCAAACTGGCTAGTTGGTTGTCGAATTTTTTTGAAAGTGATTTACTGTCATTCTAGGAGGGTCGTGACAAACGTTTTCTAATGGAGCGTCTCTTAGCTGATGCCCAGAAAAAGCAGCTAGCCGAGGAGTTTCCAGGTGATGCACAACCAAATACTAAAATCCAGCCTGCTGGGAATTTCTAACTAGTTAATTTTGTTCCATCGTTTTCTCTCACGCTGAAGAGGTTTGGATAGATGACGAAACCTTTTATTTTCCCAAACTGTTCAGATGTTTCTTGTTAAAAAGCGTAATTTTTAATCCAAGTCATAATTTAACTTCTGTCAGAGAAGACAAAAAAGAAAGTGTATTAATTTTGTAAATAATGCACCATAACTTATTTGCATGGAGAATTTCATAATTTATATCAACGCTTTTTTCCTCAAACAGAGCTTCATGCGAGAAAGGTATTTTTTTTAATACCTTAATGTTTGGTGTAAATTAGCAGAGCTCTCTGTTGTAAATTGTACAGTTCAGAGAATATTAACACTTTAGTCTTATTTGAGAGTGTTTTGTATTTGTCGTGTTTTTAATTGGGACAGTAACTTTCTTTTTTTAGTATCTGTTCTGATCTGTCCAGCCAAAACTGAGTGTTGGCTGAAATTAAAAAATACAATACAGAACAACCACGTGCCTCCTTTTTTTTCTTCAAAACAGATGAGTTAGTATTGGATTTCTAGAGTCTTAAGACTTGTACACACTGGACGCGTACTGCGACGCCGCAACCATACGCCGTGACGCGCGGAAATTTGCACCATATTATTTTAACGATATCTTTGAAACTTAGCGCGTCCACATTGCAGCGTTTGCAGTGTTTGTAGCGACATTATTAAAATAATATGGAGCTAATTTTCAAGCGATACGGCGTCGCCTGATTTAAGCTGGTCATTTAATGTTACTGTTACATGGCTGAGCTCGTTTTTCGGATCGTACGGAGAATTACGAATTGTCATTGGCCGCTGAAAGATCCGAGATTTAACAGGAATAAGCGGGAACTTGGTGTCTTGACTCATATATTCTGTACAATGATATTGGCGTGGAACATCAGCTGTGCTTTTCATTAAAGTTTTAGGTTTTTTTGTTGCCGAAAAACATCACAAATGAATGCCGAACTTCTATATACCGGAGACGTCATGAAAATGAGACCAGGTGAGCAACGAACATCAAACGCAGTAGACGAAAAAACGGCTTACAACTGCATAAAATGTGGAAAGGGCCAGAGCCGTGTAATAAATTATTTATTAACCTCGTTTGCTCGGTCAGTATTTGCCTTCAGTTTTTTCGCATAGACCTCGCTTTTCTTCGTTGCTCAATGTGTACTTCGGCGAAAAACCTGGGCGACTTCTTCGAGAAACTTTGCTCAAAGAATATTTGACTTTGTAATCTGGCCGGGAGGGACGGCCACCTTTTCATCACCGAAGAATTGCAGCCCTGGGGGCGTCTCCCGTGACTTGGTATATGGTTCATTAGACCCTTGGTTTCCCCCTGCAGTGAACTCCTGAGCTTTCTAGTTCCCACGGCGTCCAAGTTTACTAACTGTCAAATTTCTTTGGACAACTCTAAAGATTAACAAAACGGTAAAAAGAGTACCAAATAGTTTTGTAAATGTTTTGTGGATCAGCTTATTAAGAAAAACACTTCTGTTTGCTTCCATGTCGATTCATTGTAGTAAAACAACTGATACAGCTGCAACAAATCAAGGAAACATTGTTGGTTATGGCTACAGCAAAACGTTTTGGCAGTTAGTTCCTGTCTTAGGCAACTCTGCTGCCTACTTCAGCCAAAAGTAGTGCTCTCTTTCTAAGCTAAATGTACCTTTTAGAGAAAACATAACGAATTTCTGTTCAGTTATCACATGCATACAACTAGCAAAGAAACTGGCAGGAATAATTCCACTGCTGAGGACCGGTGTTGGTATGTAGAAATTATAGCCTAGTTAAAAATTTGATCAAACATTTTGTGAAGCAAATTCTAAGGAAGCTGGCTGAAAGATTAGACCGGCACACAGACACTGGGTTGGGCACAAAATAACTCTAGTATCTACATGCAGGCTACTTAAACAATTTGATATTGACGATTTGCTACTGATCCCTTGCGATTCAAAACACAATGATACAGCAGCCATGCTGGTGCCACATGCAACGGGAATTAATGAGCTTCTTTTGTTAAAGTTCCACCAACATGGCAGCTATGACATCACATGCAAATCATTAATTTTGTAGACTAATAGCCTGTCCCATGCATACTTGAACTTAAACATGCAGTGCTTTACTTATTAAACTTGCTTAAGACAAAAATTGTACTTTCTACAAACATTTAGTCAGACAACCAACATTGAAATTTGCCTAAACCAGACAAATGCTGGCAAAATCCAATATCTGAACTAGTAATTATTTTAAACAAAGGAAATCCAATAAATCCAGACCATCCTAAGTATGGCATGCAAGGGCATAATTTCATGAAATAAAAGGGAGTGTACATGCAATGGAAAGGCACACCAGTACTATTTCTGCCAGTCTCAACATTCTAAGCAGGTCAAGGGACATGCTCTCCTGAAACACTTTTGAATTTTTAAACCTCTGAAGAGCCATTTCCTGCAATTTAGGAGCACTCTTTATTGAAATACAAAGATACATGAAGCAGGTTTTGCCTGTGTATTTCCATGGCAAACTGGATTTTTATTAGAAGAAAATTACTGCCTTTCAAACAGTTGGTGACCAGATACAAGTAAATATTGTGCAACATTCCATATTATATAAGACAACAATGTCCAAAATAAATTCTATGAACTTTTAGTGCACTAATATTATTTACTTATAATATTATTATTTATTTATCTACAGTAACAAAACTTATTGCATCCACCAATGATCCCAGCAATCCCAGGTAGCATGCATGGTGGTACAGGAAAGACAAACACCTATTGGAAGTCTTGCACCTGGCTGAATAAATCTATTGGTGTATTGTACTAGGTTACATACTCCCATCTTTTATTGATATTTTCAAGTTCAAAAGGGGGGATTGTCCCTTGGACTGAAAAGTGAGGGGGACCTGTCCCTCTATCCCTCTGTCCCTCTATCTTTCAGATTGATGTCTGTGGTAGCATGAAAATAAAGTATAAAATATCACAAAAATTAGTGACATTCTAAATGTTATTTTTATACTTTATCAAGCAATCCATAACAAACTCATCTCAAACTACCCATGAAGCAGCTGACTACTGGCTCAATGCAAATCAGCATTGGCTTTTTCACTGTTTCACCAACAATTTAACAAACTCATTGCAGATTTAAAACTTCTGCAGTTTTGGCCATGAAGCTGACATTCAATGTAACTTTTTTGTCAACTTCAATAAGTTAAAAGACTAACTCCAACTCTTCTTTCTCCATCAAAGCTCAATCGTGAATGTTGTACAACCAAATTATCCAGAAACAGCACGTCTCCGTCTTGCCACTGGAATCCAACTGCACTCTCCCATTTTGCACGCCTCAGGTCATGAATCTCGTTTTCCTGAAATTCTTCTCCATCACCATACGTTGTGTGCAATGGATATTTGTTATTAGGCAAGTCCTTGTCATACAGGTGATGACATGGGGACTCCACAAAATACGAACAGTGATTCGTTGCAATTTGATTGAACCAGAGCTGTTTGCCAGTCCTGGCATGCAGGATAAACGGAGGCAAATTGTTCCAGAAAAACAAATCCCTTCCGTCCCACACAAACGAATAGCCCTTGTTGTTCAAGTAAGCCTCAACCTCTGCCGGCACTTCAGTTAGGAATTGATGTTGCCAGCTTTTCTCTCCTTGCTGCACTTTACTGCTGTCCCGCGCAAACTGCCAGTAACGAACCTGTTTTCTTTTGCATTTTTCTACGAAACATTTGTCAAGTTTGGCCAACACTTCGCGTACATCACAAATCGCAGTTTCCCCTCCATATGAAGCCGTCTTGAAGCTGCTTATCATAAATATTTTAGGATAACGAATGCTATAAGACATTTCATTATGTGTCTCGAGTGACATTTCTTTTTCATATTGAGCTCCCTCAGCCACGTTTGGTGCAATCTCAGTTCGAATGGAAACTCCGCCAACGTATGAGAAAGGTTTGTATCCCAAGCCGTTTACCCATTCTGAGAAATCGTTCTCATCGATGATGGGAAGGCCACGGAAAAGAATGGCAACAGCAGAGCCGTCCTTCTCAAATTTCCTGTAAGCTTCTTCGATCACCTCCCTTGATCTTTTTGCCCAGAGTGACAACGTCGCAGTGTGACCGTTCTGAGCTTTCAAAAGCAATGGATAGCCATCTCTTGGACCTAAAAGAAACTTCGGGAAACCAGGGCTGCCAGAACTTGGAAGATATTTCCGTCCAGCCAAAGGAACTGGTCTTACCAGCTCGATCTCATTTAAAGAACCACGCGTGAAATGTTCACCAAGATGGAAAGAACGCAGCCCTAGCCACTCAACCGAACGAGAAGCTTCCAAGCCAATGTTCGCACAAAAATGCTGCCGAAAACGATTCAACATTTTGACACAGGGCTGTGCGCAACTTGCACGAGTTGTGATCGGTAGTGATTGGCTGAAGGTTTAAAGCGGTGGTACTCATGTTCCAACGCCTCGTGCGTGGTACGTGTGATCGTGTCTCACGCTGACTTACCCACTACCCACATCAAACGACCCAACTTTGTTGGACATGTCAAAATGTTGGCTCAAATATTTGATCAAAAGCAAACATAATCCAACACAACTTCTAACAAAATGTTGGACCAAGATAGGGTGACAAATTGTTAAGCAATATTGCATGCACCGAAGCTGTATTGTTTGACTATGGCTCAGTTCCCCAACCAGAACCTCTCCTCCATAGCCATGGCCTTTCAAGAAGGCTTTCTGCTGTGTCATGCGAAAGCTGGAAACCAGTCATCTCCACATTATACATGGTATAAATTTGCATCATTGACAATTATGCCTGTATGTAAAACTCATTAACAAATTATGAGGAAAATTCAAAAGAAATAAATATTTAATTAGTTTCTGTGTACCATGATAAAGAACCGATTAAATAAATATCAGGGTCAGGTTGTTCAAAAGGCAATTAGCTTAATCTAAGATTAGTGAAAGCTTTGTAAACCTGTACATAAGATACTCCAAATGCAGGAAATGATGTTTATAGGTTTTTGGTTTCAATACCATACAATATGTTTACAGGTATAAATAAGTTGTTTTAACTTTTCAATCTACTAAATATTGATCTATAATGCAGTAATATAGGATGTTTTATCAATAGTTTACAAAATTTGTGTCTGTTCTGCATTGGGATATAGACACTAGGCTTCTTGTCATGCCTGTGTACCCCAATACAGAATGGCCAGTTATTTTGTAAATATTACAGACAATAACTTTAATTGTGATTAGTGGTTACTCTAGCCAATCAGGATCAGAGTATGAGAATTTAACTATGTTTAATCATCTGACAGGTGATTAAATCGTGATTAAGAATTTTATGCAGCTGAGCTCTGGGATTCAAGGGACAAAGATATTTTTGCCATGTTGAATGAAAGAATAATTGCAAATAAGAAAAATCTATTGTCCTAAAGTTCATCCAACATGGCGGCAGTGAAGTGGCGTGCACACCAAGAATACTCCAGCCGTGATTCTATGACAATAACAAACGTCAATGAGATTCTCTGAATAGTTTTTTTTTACTTTAATATGTTAAAATACTAATTCCAACCCTCCTTTCTCCAACAAAACTCATTCTAGAATGTTGGACAACCAAATTGTCCAAGAACAACACGTCTCCATCTTGGCACTGGAATCCAACTGCACTCTCCCATTTTGCACGTCTCACTTTATCTATCTTGTTTCCCTCAATGTCCTCTCCATCGCCGTATGTCGTGTGAAAAGGGTAGCGGTTTTTGGGCAAGTTCTTGTCAAAGGAATATGGAGACTCAACAAAAAATGAGCAATGCTTTGCTGCAATTTGATTGAACCAGAGTTGTTTGTTGATCCTCCGATCAAGAATGAATGGAGACAAATTATTCCAGTATAATAGACCGTTCCCTTCCCACATCACCTGGCAATCTTTGCTTTTTAAATAGGCCTCAACTGCTGCAGGGTCTTTGGTTTTGAACTGGTCTTGCCAAGTTTTTCCCAAACCCCTGTTACTTGCATCCCTAAGGAAATGCCAATAGCGTATTTCTTTCCTTGCGCATTTTGCCACAAAATTTGTGTCGAGTTTTCCTAACACCTCGCGTACATCACAAATTGCGGTTTCTCCTCCGCATGGCGCGGTCTTCAGACTTGCTATGATTTGGATTTTTGGATAACAAGCACTATATGCCATTTCATTGTGTGTCTCGATTGATATTTCTTTCAAATATTGGGATCCCGCCGATACGTTTGGTGCAATCTCATTTCGAGGAGCAGTACCACCGACATACGAGAAGGGTTCGTAGCCCAAGCCATTCACCCACTCCGAGAAATCCTTCTCGTTGACGATAGGTAAGCCGCGGAACAGAATGGTAACTGCGGTGCGGTCCTTCTCGAATTTTCTGTAAGCATCTTCGATCACTTCTCTGGACCTTTTCGCCCAGAGCAGTAACGATTCCGCTCCACCACTGGAAGCTTTTACAAGCAATGGGTAGCCATCTCTTGGACCTGAAAGAAAGTTTGGGAAACCAGGACTACCTGAACTTGGAAGATATTTTCGTCCAGCCAACGGTACTGGTCTTGCTAGTTGGATTTCATTTAAGGAGCCACGAGTGAAATGTTCACCAAGATGCAAAGACCGTAGCCCTGGACACTGAAACGAAGGAATGATTCCGAAGCCAATGTTCGGACAAAAATGCAGGCGAAAACAGTTCTGCATTTAAGGCGCGTTGATTTTGATAAGATTAGAGAGCTAAAGCAACAGACGTTCTCTGGTCAAGGATGGCAACCGGAAGAACCGATGAACAGGTGTTTTTGAGTTTTGGGTGGTATTCCCCTGTTGGAATAAAATTACTGCACTGATCAACAATACTTCTCATTTGGTGCATTTTCGTGCAAATTCTCGCGTGTAAGGTTTAGTGAACCCGCGTGACAACTCCTCGTTAAAATTAACGCGCGTGTTGTTAGGTGTGTTGTTAAGGGCCTCTTTTCTTCTCCAGACAATTATTTGAATTTCTGTGGTATCTGACCTAGACACGATGTCTATTTTTAATAACCTTGCGATTACGTTATTCAAAAATGCTTTGTTGTGACGGCACCGGGAAAAACCGAACTGGAAATTCGATACAAAAAGTGATGAAAGTTTATCGTAGTACGATCAGAGAAACCCAGAACCTTGCGTCTTGAACCTCGTTCATTACAGGATTGTGCTGGATCGAAACTCACGAGACAGAATTTTTGTCGAGCAGACCACAAAGAGTTCTTTTACATGTCATTATGAAGAAAACCATAGACAAGTTTTTGAATTTCTGCTCCTGCTTGCAACTGTTCTTTTAACGGCGAAAATATACACACAAGTCTGTGGATGGAGAAATTCAGGAGCACTGCTAAACGCCTTTTCTCGTCCGTTCCTGAACCCGAGACCTGCAGAGCTCCGTCGACGAGTACAACTGAAACAGCAGGAACAAATGCTGAAAGGTAAAGACTTTAGGGTATTGTTTGTATACATTTTTATTATTGTTTCCGCTCGGTCAAGCTTGTCATTTGAGCTGCGAAAAATTTGGTTCATCTCTAAGGACACACGTGGGGCCCTTTATATTCTGCGCGGTGGTCTTCTGATATCGTGAAAGAATTCAGGAAACTACGGGAAAAAGATTCTCGGTTCCTCCTACGAGAAACCGGTTATGTTAATGTCCATGTTGTCTAATTTTAATGAGCGAAGTAGGCCTCCAGCCGGCAGGGAACTTTTAAATAACAACTTTAATGAGCAGAGCGGAGCTCTTGGTTAAAAGATATCTTTTGGTATACCCGTGGGTTAGTTGTATTTGTAGTACCGAAAGGTCGAATGGCTTGCGTTTTGTGACTTCCATGGCGCACCGAGTCTACATGTAGCGATGAAAACGGCTGCATTAAATAGGAACTAGGTAACGTTTGCTCATTTCTTGTTCGTGTCATTTAGTCAGAGCTATCGAGGGGAGTGTGAGGAAAGCGTTGCCTTTGGTCAACTGACGAAGGATTCGTTTCTATATTCGGAACAGAAAATACTAGAAACGGTCGACGGACAGTGCGATGTGCTTGATTTGGACAACGAGAATTGTGAAGTACCGAGAGATATTAATGGAAAGCTGTAAGTACCTTTTTGTGTCAGCTTTTGATTCGACGTGTATTAGCAGGTGTTCTGCTCTCTTAATATAAAAAGAAAAGTTTTATCGATAAGCTTGTCTGCTCGGTAACGTCATTTTCGGTTGGCTTTAGGAGTTACCGGTGAGTTTACGTTGAGCATCCCAAGATTCTATGAATTCCGTGCATGTAAATAGTTGAAGGTGAATTTGAGAAAATAAAACTGGTCTGCTTAGTGTTCACCGGCCTTATTTCACAATTTATTTGTTTACTTAGAAGGAGCTAAATTTGCATATATGTATTATTTAAACATTTGTCAGTCAATGGATTAAAGCAACGCCAGTTGAGTTTATTGTGGTCGGCCATTGCTGGCGACTTCCGCAGGCTTAGTTAAAGTTCTGAAGATGTCGCTTTTTCTGAAGTTTCAGTACCCTCGACGTAGTTCTTCCGAGGTTTAATATGCCGTTATTTGCGATAGTGCGGATGAATATTCACCTTTCTCTACGAAGGTGTAATATTCACTTACGTGAACCGTCATTTCAAGTCGTATCGTAGGCGACTTACCTATGGTGTTTGCAGGCTTGTCGAGGTCTCATTAATCTTACATTTCAGAGACTGCTTAATTTTTTGTTTACGTAATTTTAGTTAAGCCCTAAAAAACTTGATTCTAGCGCGTCAGTAAATGTATCCCAGGCGCTATTAAAATGTGATTATGTTCTGTTGATGTGTTAGGCTCTTTAGGATATGGACTGTTAAGGCTATTTGCTCGATCTCGAAAGATAACGTGACAGCTGTTAAATCCCCTTTTGTTGACGGATGATAGCTAGGCACATGCTGAATTATAAATAAGTGCTGGGCCACTTCATTGCTGTGGGTCCGTACACTCTCCATTGCCTATGGCATTTGAAGGGAAGGATGTTACCTGAAACTGTTGAACTATTGAATGATCTTATAATTTGAAAATAAAAGCATGAAATAAAGTCACTATCTGATTGGTTGCAGCCAACACAATTATGGAAGACAAAGTAATAACAATGTTGTAATATTGAAAGCAGTACACAAGGATGTAATGTATGCAAGTGAAATTTAAGCATGAAAGACAAATAGTTGAAAGAAAAAATCCACTTCGGTATGAGATAACATAATTATAAATGGCCCACATTGTTATTTTAATTTGTTTTGCCTTCTATTCAGTGCAATGCAATGATATTGATTTTACATTTAGTCCACAGAATGACCATCCCAGAGTTCAACTCCACTGTTCTTAAAATATTTTCAGTGAAATTCAGAAAAATCTCCATCAAACCCTTGGTGAAGTTCTGTTTAATAGTTGTTTTGATCCAGGCCAGCATGGGAGCATGGTAATGTGGTGTTTATATAATATGAAGCTGTGCTTGATAAATTTAAACTAGCTGTGCCACACACCATGCTTCTTTGCCTTTTTGCTTTATTTGCTCCCCACGAATGTTGCCTGTAAATAGAAAGTACCATTTGCTTTGACCTGAAGAAGTTTTGTCACAGTCTCTGCTACAACATGGTGATTCATTTGCTACCTTTATTACCATCGATCAATAAACCAGCTCTCTGTTTGTTTGATCTTATTTTGTCGAAGACTCGTTTCTCAAGCCATATCACTTTTATTTGTTGTTGTTTATGCCAGGGAGTCATTCCCAAGGGCTTCAAGTCCTCCTTCAACTCCCTGTCCTTTAACCTACCTGGTATGTCGTGCCACCATTCTGATTCCGTAGGGTTAGCTTGTTCAAAATATTCTCACCGTTTGATGTGCATAACCATTAAATCTGTGTCGATTTATATCCAACACATTGATGACAATATTTCGCGATGCAGAACTCCCCTTTGCCAAATTTGTCCACCAGTGTTACTTTCCAATGTTGTAGATAAGATTCTCATATTAAATTCTATGCCCTGTTGATGGAAAATTACAACATCACAGTATATTTATACAGGCTTTGTTTGGGTGTGCAAATTTTCCAGGGATAGTGGTACCATTTCTAACCCCAAACCAAACCTGCACAAAATCTTAACACTAATCCTAAACAAGCCTCAGTTAGAGATCTAACCATGACCCTAACCCTAGATCATTTTTATCTCAAAAGATTGAAAGTAGTTTTCTCCATGAGTGCTCTTTTCTAGCAGCCAAACAATATACCATAAGGTGTGGTGTTAGTGGCACAGTAGTGGTACACATGTCTCTTACCTCTGTTCTGGCTTGTGCAGTTGTCAGATTAAAGATACCCTGGTTGCATGTGAGAAGGCTATGGGTGATGTTCAATTTGATCCTATCAAGCATTGCAGGCTTTCTTGGGATACTCAGGTTTCAGTCACACACTCAAAAATTTACTTTCACCGAATACAATTTGTTAGATTTAAATGCCAAATGTTCCTTGAATATTCCCACCACTATACCAGCATTACTACCTATGTGGAGTGTATATTAAAAACAGGCTTCTCTATCAAAAATTACAATGGTTACCCTTTAGAAATCACATGTTGTACGAAAGTTTATTTGTAAACCATGGTAATGAAGAATAAATAGGGTACCCTTTTTTTCCACACACTGTATATAAACAGTATATATATATATATATATCTTAGTATAAATATCAATGCCCAGCATAATATTTTGACAAAAGCCATCACAATAAGTAAAACACGAATGAAATCGTAATATATATTAAGGTTCTAACATTTCGTTGTTAACACAATTAATATTGATTCATTCCATTAATAATGATTTCATTCGTGTTTTACTTATTGTGATGGCTTTTGTCAAAATATTATGCTGGTCATTGATATTTATACTAAGATTACAATTCCCGCCTGGTCAATCGATTGCTGATATATATATATATATATAGAATTCGTAACCACGTTCTCGGCAGCGGCCTTCGTAATTTAGTCGGCAGAGCACTGGCTATGGTTTGCAGATTTTATCCTGGAAGCCTGTAGAGTTACATATGTCGCAAATGTTCCAGGTTGGGTCTTAAAATGTATAATTTGCGCACGCGAAAATTTAAATTCCCTTAATATATACTCGGGTTTCATGCTGTAGGGACACTGGAAGAACAGCTTAGTTAGTAATTAGGGTATCCAATATAAAAAAAAAATATGTGTGGCTAAAAAATTCACTCGCATTTGCGTCTGGCCGAGTGGGATTTAGTCCTTCCTGTTGAAAGATTACTGGCTCGATTCCTATCAGCAACTGTCGCATCATTTTTTTTTACATTTGACGAAGAATTCGACGAATGTCGGCTATCTCAGAAATGCATAAGAAAAATTATTCTAGTATTTTTTCAATTCCTTTGTCAGGTTCTCAATATTTCTCTTATCTGATATCAATTCTCGTGATTTTGATTATGAGAACTAAATAGCAGTATTTTTGTTATTTAGATTAATTTGCATCTATAACATTTTGTTGGTAAACTTACGTTTCGATTAAAGTTTAAGTCATCACCAGGAATGGAATATTGCTGTGTTTGCATATGACACAGGTACTAGATATAGTAAACAATATGCTAAAAACCTATTAAGAGGAAATATCGAGTTTTTGCAATGTTTTTGTTCGTGGTTAAGCGGCGGTTATTGTCGGTTGATGGCAAGCGCTTTCAGAAGGAGAAATGGTTACCGGTGATCCGCTTTGACTTTCGTCAAGTATTGTGCAACTGGTAGAAATAAAATCCCGCAAATTGATCGATTCTCAAGCTTGGTTTGAGTTCTATTCGTCGAGATAAAGTTTTAAGAGAGAGTTCAGATGGTGAAACTGTTCACAAAAGTTGATGTGGTTATTTATTTCTGGGTTGGAACAATTGGCATGTTCCTTGCTGTAGTATGTATCATACCCGAGAAGGAGTGTTTCATCAGGATATCCAAACACCGAGAAGTTTGTTGAAAATCGAGGTGATAGCCGAGCCTTTTACAAACTTTGAGGGTTCGATATTGCATGTCTGAAAAATCAGTATTTGAGGAGAAAATCGAGGTGAAAGTTGGTCTAATTTATGTAATTTCTTCCTCGGGTATCCAAACAACGTTTCTATATATGAGCAAACTCAATGTACAGAGCGTAGAGTGTAGGTGTTTTGCAAGCTTGGATATAAACAACGAAAGGCTCGTTCTTCAAGCTTTGTGAAAA
>JBAHVQ010000456.1:1516371-1531816 GCA_036872915.1 Nanipora kamurai | reverse complement strand
TTATTGTTATGATAATGATGGTCATAATGAGGATGGTGAGGATAGTAATGATGATCATAATGATGGTGATGATGAGGGTGATTATTGTTATGATAATGATGGTCATAATGAGGATGGTGAGGATAGTAATGATGATCATAATGATGGTGATGATGAGGATGATGATAATGATTGCGATGATCATGGTGATGATAATGGTAATGGTGATGATGAAGAGTATAATGATGATGATCGTAACGATAATGATGATGGTGGCAATGATTGTAATGATACTATTGGTGATAATCATACTGATGCTAATAATTATGATAGTAATGATGATTATGATGTTAATGATGACAGTGATAATTATGATGATAATGATGAAAATAATCATACTAATAATAATTAACATAATAATATATTAAATATTAATATCAATACTAACAGCTGTACTGATATTAATATTAATTTTTAAATTGATATTGATATTAGAATTATTAATATATTAATATTAACGTTAACCTTGATTTTTATAGTAATAGTAACAGTTATATAGATATTGACAGTTCTATTTATTAGAATAGTAATACGAATATTTTTACTATCTTTCAGACAAGAAAAAAGAAAGTGAGTCTGACGCAGAAACCCGACATGTAAGTGTTCTGATGATAACTCACACATATTTTCCCGTGAAGTTTGCGGTTGGGATAGATGCATATTCGTATGTATACGAGTATGGATGCATACTCGTATTGTCGTATGCTTGGTCCCTTTTATACTAGTATACTTGATCTCGTGTCACCATACCCTAGATTCCTGGTAGTATTTTGTATTTCTCTGTTGATTTTGTAGATTGCTTGGAATAGTTGAACCGATTCTTATTAAAGATAGACGAGTTCACTCAGAGGCATTTCGTAAAATACAGTCTTTTAAAAAACGGTTCAAAAACTTTTGCTAAACTTTGTGTCATAGTTTGCGACATATTATGCGCGCAAAAAAGGAAAAACAGTACTTTTCTAAAGTACTTTCCTTGGACGACTAGAGGACGTTCGTCAAACTCGTTATCTCAGAAAAACGATTTCTGAGCCCTAGACGGGAATCGAACCCGCAGCCTTCTGATGACCGGTGAGACGCTGTAACCATTGAGCTACCTCGACTCAGATGGTGAGCTAGCGTGCAGGTTCATCATGTGTACTGTCTAAGCGGAAGTCACGATATGAAAGCAGTACATATGACGAACCTGCACACGAATTCACCATCTGAGTCGTAGTGGCTCAATGGTTACAGCGTCTCACCGGTCATCAGAAGGTTGCGGGTTCGATTGCCGTCTAGGGCTCGGAAATCGTTTTTGTGAGATAACGAGCTTGACGAACGTCCTCTAGTCGTCTGATATTTACCAAGCTCCCACATGAACAAACTTTCTGTTCAGCATTAAATATAGTACTTTTTTACACAGATAGAAAAAAAGCTCTGTTTAAGTCAAAATTCTAGCTGAAAGTAGATCAAAATGGCAACAGTTTACTCCATACTTTGAAGTCAGATATTCAGAGGGTCGGACCGAATAGAGTTAAGATATACGATGCTGACGTCAACGACGACGTCCTTCACACAAAAGAATTTTCCATCCCAAAAAAAAAAGAAAATAGAGTAATTTTCAATCCCCAGAGGTAGGCTTGGTTTTCAGCATAAGATTCCAACTTAGAGATAATAGTCAACGTTTCATTTGAACTTCCGAACCATAGCATGTTTGTAAATTTTAATAAATAACCTCGGTTTTGTGCTGTTCATACATATTGTATGCGATTGAATGATTGAGAGAGTTCTGTTGGTGGCACAAGTCGTTCGAGGTGAGGAAATCGAAGAAAAAGTCGATGTGAATTACTACAATTTTACACTCAATTTACAACTACTAATTAAGGCAGCCATTTCGTTTCTTTTCTGTTCGTGAAATATCATTGAAAATTCCAAATAAATTTTAGGTTATAACTGCGTCATGTTAAACACTCAATATTAGACCGTTAAGGTACAGTAGTCCATGATAGAATAAGGTGGATACACTGCACAAACTATTAACGAAAAATTTATTCATATTGAACTACGAGGGCCCATATAAACAGTACGATTAATCGGGCCAATGTCTGGTTTAGGTGGATGGCCATTTGGTAAAGCGGGCTAATTTGAGCCCACTGAGCATTCTGCTGACTTTTTCTCAACTTCGAGTGACGAACCATACCGGGCAAGTAGAGAAAACTCTACTTGGCCCGGTTGAGGATTCGAACCCGCGACCTTCGGTTTTTACTAGTCCGACGCTCTACCAACTGAGCTACCGGTCAAGTTGGGAGCTAGTCGCGAAATTATCTTACTTGGGCTCCCGATATTTCGAAACACATACTAGTTTCTTCCATATCGGGACATTTAAATCCTGTCTGATTTTTAAAGAGCTTAGTAGAAGAATGAACTCAGGTAGAGAATAATAAATGTCATTATTCTCTATCCGAGTTCATTCTCCTACTTAAGCTATTTTCTCAACTTGGCGTGCATCTTAGGAAATAATCGGCCCGATTAGTCGCAGTATTTAAACTCAACCTTGCAATTCTACGCTCTGCTCATTGTACACCATCGTTGTCACGTTGAGTCGGTGGCAAAACAGTTGCCTGATCTGCTTGCGATACTTTTTGCTTTGAAATGCATAAATGTATGGATTTATCGTAGATGATACACAACCAAGCAACAACAAGATACCGAATAGGTCATTGCCCGAGATTTTGAACCCTGCGGTTTTTAATGTCTTGATCGTGACTGAAGGCAGATTGAACAACATGAAGATCATGGCGACCATTATCATGATGCGAACGAAGCGTTTTTTCTGGGCCAGTGCGGCCGGGTCTTTTGCGTTTTGTCCCAAGATACTGCGGTCGTGGTACACCCCTTTCAGAATCTTGCCGTAGCAAAATCCAACCACGAGGAGCGGAAGGAAGTAGGTTATGGCATTGCAGACATTGTAGTAAACATCGACAAGCCCCTTACTTCCGCCTTGACGGAGCAATCTGTAGATAAACACGGGCGCTTGTATTATAAGACATATTGACCATAGTGCCACCAAAATTACTTTGATTCTTTTCTTGCTGAAGGTTAGAAAAGGCTTCATAGTCCTGACGAGGCCGTTGTATCGCTCCAAGGCGATCATTGCCAAGGTTAAGTTAGCTATGGCTTTCGGCGGCACTACAATTGTTCTTAAAATATCGCGGAGGTTCTCATTCGACGAACGTTGCTCGGTAGAGAGTAGAATGACCAAGAGCAGGACGCTAAATAAGTTTGCGATATCGGCAATCGCGAGATTCAGCAAGAAGTATGTCGTCGTTGATTTTGATTTCTTTGCGCGGAGAATGAGCACGACGCTCAGTACGTTTGGCGGAATTCCCAATAACGAGAAGCTAGCAGCTCCCGTAAGTGAGAATATTTTCCGCCAAGAAGATTCGTCAGTATTGGCTGTGTTTTTCGTGATGTTAATGTCGGCGCACATTCCGAATGACTGACACAAGAAGGACACCTGTTAATGAATTCATTAAAAGAAAGCTTAAGATAAACATTTCCAAGAAAGCATATTCCGAAAAACAAGGTCATCTTTCAACTTAAGACTTAAGTTAAGAAAAGATGAAAACAGTGAACTGATGATATTTCGATTTTATTACAAAATCATCTTCAGACCAAGTGAATTTACATAAGGAAAAGGTATACATGTATATATAAACCGTATGTAAATTCACTTGGTCTGAAGACGATTTTGTAATAAAATCGAAATATCACCAATTCACTGTTTTCATCTTTTGTTAACTTATTTTTAAGTTGAAAGATGACCTTGTTTTTTCGGAATTTGCTTTCTTTTATACTTTCTGAAGTCGTCGGCTGGTCATGATTTTTATAAACATTTCGGTTTTACAGCTTTCTCCTTTAATTCCATGAGGTCGCTTTACGCCAGTGTTGCACGGAACAATTTTTTTATAGAAGTTTTGTCGCAAAATAGAAAAAGGAAAATAGTTGTTCAAATTGAGAGTGAAGTTACCTCGTATACTTGGTATACTAAGGTATGACTTCTGATACCTTGAAGCTGCAAGTTACACATAGAGTAGTTGTACGTTCTACTTCAACTGCAAAAAATTTCGACACGTTGCATGTCCAGTGTAGCATGTAGCCTCTTCGTGCAACAGCAGCAATTTTTCTTGTTTTCGACACAAGTTACTCGAAAAATTCCACCGAGCAACAAAACCTGTCGTTGCTTTAACGGGAAACCGGTTCTGTAGTTGCACAGATGGCATGTTTTTCTTGACTGACTGCTGCATAGGCAGTGTTGAACAACATGTATAAAACCTGTTTTTAATGCGCCGTATTTAATTTTGCAAGGAATTACAAGCCTGAAACCGCTCGATGATTTGCTCTGTGGTATCAGATAATTCCTATCAGAATGCTTTGCTAATATGAACTTTTGCTCCAATTATTATGCTCTTTTTGGAATGAAAAAACAAAATTCACGACTACTGTTCGTAATTAAAAGTTTTTGCGAATCAGTAAAAATCGATATCCCTGACGCGACAATTATCCTACGAGGATACGCTTAACAGTGCTTTATCGCGGGTTTAAAAGCGACGCGACTGCCAGTCGACTTAGATCCGATAAAGAGCGTACTAACTAGTTTTTCTTATTCTTTTTTTATTGACTTTAATAACGAACCATTTCGTTCGGTCATTGAAGAAATAAATTTAAAGAGAAATGCTGTGTTTCTGTCATAAATTATTTAAGTTTTTGAAAACTTACGTATAGAGAAGACAAGGAATATAGCTATAGCCAGATATCTGGAGCAATACAACGATTGGCGAGCGTTAAACAGATGTTCATGAAATAAGAGAACGTTCATAAAATTGAATATCAACAAATATAGCCGAGTTTACATCGAAATGATTAAGGCCGTATTAGACATCACTTCAAAAAAACAATTCGTCAAATGGAATGAAAGGTGTTAATTAACTTCTTCCTGTCCGAAGAGATCCTCAGTGACCTATGGAGACTTCAGTGTTTAGCTCTGGCTAACGATAGACGATTTTGTTACTCGTCAAGGGGAAAGTCCTCGGACAGCAAAGAGTTAAACCAACTGTTACACCGTAACTTCGAGAATATTTTCCAAATAAGCTCCGTTTCCGATTAAACATCCCGACTAAGGCTTCGTCCTCACGCGGTATACCTCTAACTTTCTCCAAATTGGAGCAAATATTTTCAAGTGACATCAGTATTCTCAAATGCGAATGTCTTTCCTTTTATGTACCTTGTTTGAACCTGTCTTTATCTATCTACGTTTATTTCCTGTCGTTGTATTTGTTTAAAAAATAAGGGGAAAAGTCAACTAAAAGGTCATTAAGAATCACAAGGGAAACCTATGTCAACTTGCCGTTATGATCAGACACGCAAATGCCACAAAATTTCCGTGGTAATTGCCAACCAGAGTGTCTGTTGTATATTATTTTTTATATGATTTTTAGTACGTCTGGCCCACGTAAATTTTGACGCCACCACAGTCTTTTTGACTATCCACGGCTTGAATCTTTGTTGAGGTCTTAAAGTGTGTATGAATAAAATAAAATGCATTGTGATAAACATACTGGGTTGATACTACTACATCTCGCGACGTTCAACGAGTTCACCAAGTCAGAAAGGTCTCTGGTGAGTGGCTTGGCCGCGACAAAACGCATACGTCAGACTAGCCATGCATGATTGCCTCTCAACTTCAATTGTGATTCTACTTGCATTGTAATTTATCAACTGTCCAAAATTAAGAAGTTGTTTTTCATAAGGCTGTATGTTCTAAATTATAAACTACAACTCTGGAATAATTAATATTACGAAAAAAATACTGAATTAAAGCTACTTATTACGGATACAATGTATTATACTATTATCACCAAACAGATACAGAATGGCATGGTCACTGCCGGTCTTCAAAAAAAACAAAACAAAACGTGTCTCTTTATTGTAGTTCGTTGAACAAACTTAAAACTTTCATGGTTACCTGGAACTGTAAATCATTACATAGAAAGGCCTAAAGAACTTCATTCTAAATAATGATATAAAAGTAGAGTGCTGCGTTGGCGGTATTGAACGGCTCGTAGATAAACGGAAGGGTTGAGAAACTGACAGGACTTAAGAATAGAGAAATTGAAGTTTTGAGCGAAGGCCCTTCGTAAAAGATATACTCCCGTGTGGACGGGGTGAAAAATGAAAGGTATACTACTGTGTATGACTGTAAACTCTTACCGTTGTGATCTTGGTATTGATCTCGAAGCCAAAGAAGACGAAATGGCGGAAAAGATCCCGGTAGATTGTCCGATCGTGTGCAGCTTTATGTGGTGTAGCTTTGACACGTTTCTCAGGAGATAATTTGAATTGTGGAGAGTCGTCCTATTTTTGTAAAACAACGACTATAAATTGGCCAAGCGGAAAGCGTAGCCTAAAAAGGAAGATGAGGGTCCAGCATCAAACCTGAAGAAGAACCATTACGTCGTACGCAAACGAGTTGAGACCTGGCGGCAAAATGTAATATTTCGTCGCTCACCTACTTCACAACATCTTCAGATATAATTGATAATTAAAGTTTAATCCTAGATGTATATTTCAAACTTATCAATAATCAGCCAATGAAAGAAAGAGGTGTGTGCAAAGAATAGAGTGTTTTTGAGGAATAACCCGAGACAACAACTAGTGATAAAGATATTTTGCAGCCACTGGGAAGGTTTTTATAGCAAAAACGGGGGGGGAAACTTGGAGAAGGATGAGACTGAAGCATAAGTCATCTATCAGGCATCGATCTGAATTTAGGGAAAAAGTTACGAGGTTTCATAATTAGTGGAATATCACGAACATCTGTTTAACGCTCGCCAATCGACGACAAAAACAAAAGGTGTAGATTAACATTTACCCCTAATACAAGTAAATGTTTTTTCTACCGTGAGCGGATAAAAAACATTGGCTTGTATCCTTTACCTCCCTGAGTAATTGTATTTCAACTTTTACGCATTACTATTCCCGTGGGGCCTCTGCCGGATCCTCCCTTTTTGGTTCACTTATCATCCACAAGCTACAAGTTCCCACATGGTCACTATTGTGTGTAACATTTATAACATGCCTTATCTTAGGTTTAATAATGGAAACATCTGGTGCATTCTCTTTTGACACTGTATTGCACTTAGATTATTTTTATTTTCGTCAGGGCCCCCCGGCCGTCAATCAGTTTGGAGAATTTAAATCGCCTTCGTCTTGCGCCCAGTAAACTGACATTGTACGAGCAGTACGAAAACGACAGCAATGACCCGGAAGATGATCAGAGGAGCACCAGTGGAGGACGGGCGCCGCTTAGAAGGAGCTTCTCGTTCACACAGAGGAACTTTCGACGAAATGCTGTAATTGAACCGCCTAGTGAAGGACTCTCAGGTAAAAATTAGAGATGAACGAATGCATGCATGACCTTCGAATGTTTGTTGTATGGTCGTTAGTCTGCTTCTTTTTTTTTTTTCCGCGCATTCGCTTAAGCCATTCATTTTGTTTTTCTCGTTCTTTTGTCCTTTCGTTCGGTCTTTTGTTTGTTCTTTGTGTGGTCGTTCATTTATTCTTTTGTTTGTTCTTTCATTCTTTTCTTTCGTTCTTTCTTGTGTTCTTTCGTTCGATCTTTTGTTCAGTTTTTTCCGTTCGTTCTTTCTGTCATTCGTTTTTTCGTTGGTTCGTTCTTACGTTCGTTCGTTCGTTTTTTCGTTCACTCTTTCTTTCGTTCCTTCATTCGTTCATTCATTTGTTCGTTTATTCGTTCGTTCTTTTGTGCGTTTGTTTTGTCGTGAGTTCTTAAGTTCGTTCATTTGTTCGTGAAGTGATGCGGAATGAGAGAAGTAGGGGAATTCATAGAGTGGAACGCGTGATGCAGGGATAAAATGCGATTTATGGTATGTGAGACATGATATTCCTTATCTTTAGTTGACATCTTAATCATTTAATATATTTTTTTATAATAGTAAAAAACAAACGGAAAAGGGATCACATCTTAGACGGTAAGTATATTTGACGACTACAATGAATTCTTAATGTCTGATCTCTTGTGATGTAGAATAGTATGGAATGAATTGTGTGGTATCGTATCCCGTATGAAAATTTCACTTGCTATTTCACATACAGAAAGGATACGGAATAGGGAAATTTTCTTATTTGAAATATCTGAGTCACATATGGTTCAAAAATTCATATGTGTAACCTCAGTGTAGGAAACATAGATTTTACATGTGAAATGGCATGTGATTTTTTGTAAGGGATTAAATGATGTGGAACAATCTGGTGTTGTATGGTATATTATGATATTATCCGACACAGTATGGTGCGATGTACGGCGTTCATTGAATGGTAGGCAAGTGCAGGGTTAGGTTGAGTTAAGAAGGGTAGGGTAGGGTAGAATGGGACATGCATGTAGGAATGAGTTGAATTAGGATGCGATGGGAATAGAATGGGATCGGATAGAATGGAATACATAAGACGAGATGGAATTGGCTGGGGTAGGATGGTAATGGATGAAATGGGAGAAATAAGTAGAAAAAAATAGAATGGATCCTGTTGGATAGGATAGGGACGTAAAGAGAATGGAAGAGTAGGGAAGGAAACTTTGCGTGGGGAGGGCGAAGGAAGAGTAAAGAAGGAAAAGGTAATGTTGCACAGGGTAGAGCAGGATAGGGTTTGACGTGGCATGACACGGTGTGATATATTACAAACAGACATACAGACAGAAGACAAACAGGTAGACAGACAGGTGGACATGTATACGTACGTTAGTAAATCCAAATAGGAATAAAAACAATCATTTCTTTTGCTTGCAGCGTTCTTCAAGTCAGTTGAACGCCAGGACGAAGAGCAAGTGAAAAAACTGTTGGATACGAATTATGTGGATGTGAATGAGTATGAAGTTGCTTTCTTCTGATATGCAATTCCTTAAGATTTGTGTTAAATTTGTATTTCTTGGAATTTTACTACGACAGCTAAAAACTTTAAACGTAATTCCTACTACTGATCCTGATCCCACGCCTAATGTCTACGCAGACCCATATTCTTACTCTAAACCATCATATCATTTTGAACTTTGTTCTACTTACAGACTCAACGATGACGGTTTTACGGCCTTGGACGTGTCCCTTATGCTCCACTCGGAGGCCATTGTCAGTCATTTGGTGGAGAATGGTGCAAGAGAAAGCAACCGATGTAAGTTTGCAGTAGTTGAAGAAATATAAATAATATAACCAAGCGTTAATAAGCCCAATCGGTGCCGTGGAAAATGTATCACACTTTTCCAACCTGGGAAATCTCACTCACGGTCTCTAGCGAAACGTGCCAGCTCTCTAGACCATAGAGCTATTTCGACGCACGGTCAGGACGGACAAAAATAACTATCATAATTAGTTCACAATAACGATAAGCTCCACCAGAGATATCTAATTCACCAAACTTACAAGAACCTGGTATTACATATGAAACATTGGCTTGGACCATCGCTAACTATCTCTAAACAGAATATTCTTATCTAACGCGACTTTTATTTTTTGAATTAGATAACTCCTGTAAAGTTGTTCATAAATATAGTATACAGTTAAGTGTAAGGTACGACTAAATATTTCACGAGTCATACCATATGTTGGCGAGAGCAAAGGGCGTCTCAGAATACAAATGACAAACAAAAATTTTTTCAGTACTGTACACTAGCCTATCTAATTATTCGCTATATTATGTATCCAACTTTACAAAAACTTTAATTTTTTCTTTTCATTCATTGCGAAACAAAAGTCCAACTTACATTTTATGAAGTTTTCTTTGCTAATTTCACCGTGATGTATCTTGTTTACTCACAAAAGTCTTACTGACACCTTGCTGCAGTCGCTAACGAGTCGAAACCAGTAGTTGTAATCCAAAGTGAAACTCTACTTACGCGAGAACGACAAACAAACCGATTTTCAACAGGGTTTTTAGCGCTCAGTTAGAGAAGGACATTTGTACTCCTCAGTTGTCGTACTTGTACTCATCGAAGCAAAGTTGGATGAAAATTTAGGTTAGTTTTATCTATCCAAGCTAGGTTTCCCACCAGCTCAGCTTTGGTCTGGACCTCGGGCACATATAGCCAGAGACGTTGTGTTCGGTTCCCGGATAAAGCAATCAGATATATTTTCCACAGCAGCATTTTGAACTCATTAGTGTTTAGTCCTATTATTCAAATATAATCGCTTTTGAAGGAAACCTGACAGAGCTATCTTTTAGTTTTAAATTAACAATTATAAACGCAAATAAACCACGTGATCTGGAAACACGAAAGTGGACTGGGACCAGTTGTCAAATAGAAATCCATTTCCAATTTAAGTAAGTTAATATCTCATGAACTATACCAGATTCTGTTCTTAAATTCCTAACAAAAAAACCTTTCCCTTTACTGAATATTGACACAAAGTTTCAAACAGTTTCACATAAAACACAGAATGTTACAACTGATTAATGATATAAAACTGGATTTTTATTGTGCTGCTAGTTCCAGGCCTTTTGCTTGCGGTCAGATCACCTAGTTCGAAAAGGTCTTTAAACCAGAAGCAGAATAATGAAATCGATAACGGTTACTGCTTCTGATTAAATTGGACGGGTATTTTCAATGCACGATACCATTCTATTTGAAACAGTTTTGACAACTTGACTTTGTTGCACGAACATCAGACAATGGAACGTGGTTGAAGTGGGTGGCTACTCTATAACTACAACTGATCCTTCAACTTGGATCCAGCTTGGAGATCTTATGATATTTATGAATTATCACATGGAGCCATTCTGCTCAATTTCATTTTTTAGTTTCCGCTTCATTTTTGGAGAACCATCTGAGGATGCTCAAGATGACTGCCGAGGAGCATGTAGAAAATTACGTTGCCGACCTCATAAACCGAGGCTCAACAGAGGCCAAGGTAAGTTGAAGAGATAGTCAGCACAGGTAGATTTGGGGAATGTCGAATAGGTTGAAGCATTTGTGTTTGGCCAGTGAAGGCTTTGTAGATAGTTCTTGGATACCGATACTTATGGATACCGAAAATGAGTCAAGGCATTTATACTACATTCGTAAAACTACGCAACTTGATCACCTTCGTTGACCGTCGTGAACTGTGTTGTGCTGTACCCAGAGAACATGCCATGGTAATAATGTTGTTATGGCATTGTTCAACGATCGATGCTGTAACAACTTGTTCACATTGTCGAACAGTCATATTAACAATAGTAAAAACGGTTGTTCTATCAATGTTTTATTTCCCTGTGTCATTAATCACGAAAAACCGTTGTTGCTTCATCAACGCTGAACAAATTTAGTTTAAACAATGAAGAACATCACTGCTGCTTCGTAATGGTCTTCATCTATTTCTGAGCCCTAGACGGGAATCGAACCCGCAACTTTCTGATGATCGGTGAGACGCTCTAACCATTGAGCTACCACGACTCAGATGGTGAGCTAGGGTGCAGGTTCATCATATGGTACAGCCCAAGCGGAAGTCACGATATGATAATAATGATGTAAATACTTAATGCTGAAACACGAACTCAGTTCATGTGGGAGCTTGGTAAATCTCGGACGACTAGTGGAGAGAGTCGAACGTCCACTAGTCGTCTGAGATTTACCAAGCTCCCACATGAACTGAGTTTGTGTTTCAGCATTAGGTCTTCATCCATGATAACATTGTTGTTTCAGCATTGTTCAGCCAACACTACCGTAGCAGCTTGTAAGATTTTTGCATGTGTAGATGAGTTATTGACGTCATTTTGTTATCACATTTTGATTGCTTTTAAACAGGATAGCGAGAAACTGTTGAAGGATTGCGAATGGAGACTTCATCTTCTGGAACGGATGTTAATTGGTTTTAAGGATATAGGTAAGGTTGGAAAGCAAAAGATGACAATTTTCGTTAACTTTAAAATTCTTTAGGTATTTAATTTAAGATTCTTCAATAATGGTATTGAAACACATTGCCTTACAAAATGTGAGCCATTATTCTATTACGTATTGCTTTCCCCAGTTTACGGTTTGCGTAAGTGGTTTCTTACTGTAGTGACATAAAAACTTTAATATAGCTTTAATAACTTTAGATAGGACACTTCTCATCAGTTGTGTAGAACGACATTCATGAAATAAACTTATTCACTGGGAATAAATCCATTCGTGGGAATTCATTTATTCGCTAAATTCTTATAAAACCGTTGGCCAAAATTCGATGCGTGAATGACGTCATAACCCATAACATATGTAGAAAGTTGACAAGAGAGTGCCTCAACGTATTCTTTTTTTATCTCTCGTTCTTGTAGAACTTCCGCCTCGTCCAAGTAACGTCTTTCTTTCTGCAGCTTCTGAAACCTCTCTTTTGGTTCGATTTACCGGTCCTGTCTCCGGGAAAACCCACCCTGTGACAAAATTTAAAGGTCTGTTGAACTCTTTCTTATCGCGAGCTAAGTAAGATTTTTGCAGGAATTGCGGCACATAGTACCGAAATAAACTATTCTGGAGAGCAATGCCCAAGGGAGCAGATAAAACAAAAGAAAACCATGCATCAGTGATTAGCATCTTACTGTATTCGATTATGTTTACATTCCTTTGCCCTCCAGAACAACTAATTTTGTACCTCATGATACATTACTGCAAAAGAACTGTTACGCTTTCTTATCTCGATGTCTCTAGAGTTTAATTGAAAAGGCCCCAAATATTTCACCGGCCGTTTGATAATCTAGATCCTTCAGCCCTTCAAATGACCACTACTTTATCTGGAATGAATTTCGATTGAAGACATGGAATTAAAACCATTGGTTTGCCTTTTTGTTTATCCTTTTAGTCCAGTGGAGTCGAGATAAAGGATTTGAAAGTCTTGGTGGGGAATATTTTTCTCACAATATACTAAACAGACAATATACAATTTCTGGGCTTCAAAAGGTAAGATCTTGTTTTCAACTTTTATTGAGATTCACCACCACTTCCCTGTTATTTCATATTTCCTAGGCTTTACATAAAGATTATTCATCATCCCGTAATATACTCTACCTTATTAGAAGTCACTTCCTACCCATGATGCAATGCCATAGCAAAAACTCGTACTCAGGGTCTTTTCTTCGCTTCTCCATGCCCGGTGTGTACAGATCCAGGCATATTTATGTCAGGCGACCAAGGGCGTAGCCAGCCCCAAACGTGTGGGGGGTCTAATCGTCGAATACACAGAACAACTAGGGGTCCGGGGGCGTGGTACCCGGAAAATTTTTTATCCCCCCTCCGATCAGTTTCTCTTCAGTTTTGAAACAATTACAAAATTGTCCCTGAAGAAAAGTGGGGAGTCCGGATCCCCTATTCCCCCCTATGGCTACGCCCCTGCAGGCGACTACCAAAATCGGGTTGGGACAAATTTTTACGCAGTGAATCGCGACGGGGTGGACCACATAACTTTGTCAATCCGTTTATTTGATTTGGATTATTTACGTCATTGTTATTATTGGTTTATTATTTACCAGTCCGTAGCTTATTACGTCCGCGTGTGTGCTGGGAACATTAAAGGTTATGGAGCTTGGATGATGTCCACACCACCGTGCGTCGTGCCATCCAGTAAGTAAATTTTTTTTTTCTGTCATAATGTACATGAAAAAATTTTCTCAGTTGTGATTGGCTCTTATATAGACTAGAAGGTTGGCTACCACTCAAAAAGTGAAGTAAAAAATGGCCGACACGGGGCCTTTCTGGTTGTTTCCCTCAGTCCTTCACGCGGTCACATTAATTAGAACCAGTCCCTAAAACAAACAATACTCTAACCTTAACCCAAACCGGAACCTAAAACTAACCCCTTGGACACCAAATACTTATGACTTCCAGGGGGTAATGTCTCCATCTAAAATATGCTTTTTTCGGAGTATACAAAATGTTCTCCGGGGGGGCGAAAACTAAAACCCTCATCTTGTTCAGTAATCCCAGGAAACCCCTGTGTCAATTGTTCTGAGAGGACTAAACACTAACGACCAAATCCGCGTGGGGGCCAGGGGGAAACAACCAAAAGGCCCCATGTCAGCCATTTTTGGCTTCAGTTTTTGATTCGCTCATTGACTGCAGTCAGTCTTCCAGTCTGTATAGAGTTCAGAAGAGCCATGAAATGACTGCGATTTTTCAGCAGATCTATTATGGCCAGCGGTTTTCGTTACTCGCGTTGGTCACTTCCTGTTTAATATTTCCATGTGTATTGTTATTTGGTAATTGCATGGCCTCGTACATTTTGGTAAAAACACGCACACATGAGTTTTTCTGTGATGGTCTTCTGATAGTCTTTGAATTTGATAGGTTTGTCTGGAATTTGATAGTCTTTGAATTTCGTAGGTAGGTTTGTGTAGAATTTGATAATCTGTGCAACACTCGCTCGTAAGTTTCTTTCAAACTGCCCTCGAAAACCTAGTATTACCTACACAAATACAACATTAAAAATGTGTGAAAGTTACTTGAAGTCTTATTGTCCTATACGTGCAGTCGGGTCGAGGTATATTCGTGTTCGGAGCACCAGGCGATCGAGGTAAACACGCGTGACGAGCGTCCTGTTGTCATGTACAGTAGCATTGAGCTGCTACGTGGAAAATATTTTGGATAAGATGCATTTCGATATATAGGTGTCGAACTGACATTAAACTCCATTTCTTTGATTTTTGCTTCCTAGGCTGGCACGAAATCGACGATAGCATACCACGCTTCCAAGGGAAACTAGATCGAATAGCGAAATTATTTCAAGAGGTTCAAATTTACCAAACGACCAATCGACAGTCTCGAGGCAGCAAGTCTTTTCGGTTACGCAGGTCACCACAACTTCTGAGAAAAAGGGCAAGTTCTTGGCACGTATCGTCCGGTGTGTAGATTTCGTCTGTGTGAAGTAATTCCTACAAGAACACAGTCATTTTCCAAATTTTAAATGTTTGCTCAACCACTTAGTTGATAAGAAACCATTCAAGATGATTGTTTTCATTTTATTATAATGTCCATGAATGTTCTTACTATCATCATATTGGCCATCGCCTTCATCATCATCATTATTATGATCATCATTGTCATCAACTCCATCCTCATTATCAGCACCAACATCATTTTCGTCGTCATCATTATCGTCATTATCTTCATCATGATTATAATCACCGTCATCACTGTCTTCATTATAACTATTGTCATCTTCATCATCATATTCATAGTGATTATAATCATCATCAACATCATCACCATCATTAACGTCATCGTTATCATCATCACTATCATCACCACCATCATCACCATCATCACCATTATCATCATCATCACCATCATCAACGTCATCGTTATCATCATCACTGTCATCACCACCATCATCACCATCATCACCATCATCACCAT